>PVKM010021841.1:0-22266 GCA_004027735.1 Carollia perspicillata | reverse complement strand
GTGTGGGAAATGTAGAAGCTAAAGAACTTATGATACATGGACATGAACTAAGGAGGGGGAGTGTGGGTGGGAGGGGGTGTGCAGGGTGGAGGGGAATGAAGGGGGGAAATGGGAGAACTGTAATGGCATAATCAATAAAATATATATATATTAAAAAAACAGTACACATCAAAATTTGGGGAATGCAGGTAAAAGTTGCATTTTGAAAAAAGCTTAATAGACCTAAAGTATATGTCAGATGGAAGAATACGTTAGATGTATTGAAAATAATCATCTGTCTCAAAATGTTTAGGGGAGAAAAATGAAGCAAATCAAACCTACAGGAAGCAAAAGGAGATAAACAATAAAGAGAACAAATTAACAAGACTGGAAAATAAGTAAGACGGTTCCTTGCCCTAAAATATCTTAAATCTTGTAACAGGGATAGATGTGTAAAGTAACGGTTATTGTATAAAGAACAAAAATCGTGTAACAAAAGCAAGTACGGGTGTTATGGAAGCACAGCTACAAAGACAGTGACTACTGCTGGGTGATGGGTGGGAAACACACACAGAAGATGGAACATCTGGGGGGACCCCGAAGGGGAGATATGGCAGGCAAGGCACAGTGGGGAGCTCCTGACTTGCCTAGGGAACTTCCAAGAGTCCAGCATGGCTCGAGCTCAAAGTGTCCCCCGGAGGCTGGGGCAGGAGCACAGGGCGGAGGACAGAGACGGAAAGTCTGACAGGAGCTGGAGCACCGCTGCAACACTCCTGCAGGCACGGTAAAGAGCGTGCACATCATCCTGCATCCCTCAAGAACCCTATTTCACATAAGCATGGAAAGATGTGATCTCAGTTTTACAGACAAGAAACTAACACACAGGGAAAATTTTGACTTGCCAAGGGGAAAACTCTGTTACTTTCTCTGTTTCACAACGCTTCTGAGACCAGATGTGTGGGGTTTTCCACACCAAGCAATTCTCCAACCCTTGCTGGACACACTCTGGGTGTCCTGCAATTTAACTCACTTTCAACACTAACTGCTCCCAGTGCAGACCCCACAGGTCAAGGACTCGCTCCAGTAAACCTGCTCCCAGTGAGATGCCAGTCACAAATCCCAGGCTGTCACCTGCACTTCTTACCAACCAGGTATAACTGAAGGGTTTCTTCACCCTTTCCTCAGGTTCCATAATCTGCTAAAACATCTCAGAGACCTCAGGGAAACACTTACATTTTCCAGTTTATTATAAACAATAATGATATACATGAATAACCAGATGAAAAGGCACAGAAGGCGCGGCCCAGAATAGTCCTGAGTGCAGGAGTCTGTCCCTACAGGGTTTGGGGGGCACCACCCTCTCACAGCATGTGGGTCAGTTCACCGACTTGGGCAACCTCCAAACCCCACAGTTTAGGGACTTTCACAAGACTCCATCATGTAGATGTGACTGAGTACTAACTCAATTTCCAGTGTTGGAAGCTTCAAGCTCCTAATCACAGTGGAGTCTTTCTGGTGACCATCCCCCAGGCTGAGGCCACCAGGCATCCATTAGCAGACAAAAGGCACTCATCACTCCAGAGCTCCCGAGGGCCTCCAGTAGCTCCTGCCTTGGAGTCTAAGACTAGTATCAGAACAGAAGATGCTCCCAGCAACCCTATCACTCAGGAAATTACAAGGGTTTGAGGAGCTGTGTCAGGAACTCGGGGCAGAGACCAAACATATTGTATATTTCTCATTTTGTCACAGCTAAATAATTTTGTCACTTGCCAAAATAACATGGCAAGAAGGGACCAGACCCTGTACTAGCAGACACACTTCTTCTGTATCCTAACCCATTTTTTTGTCAAATAAAGGCCTTGTTATAAGAAATAAATACAATTAATGTCATTCATCATAAACCTATCAGAGTGGCCTGAGTCGATGGACATTTCCAAGAAGAATGCACAACACAAGGCCATTCTTCCACATTACAAAGAACAAGTCACTTCTCGAGCTAACACAGGTAGAAGGAGCAAGGCCAGCATTCAGGTGTGATTACCTGCAACTGATGACAAGGACAACAGTTCTGCAAGCTTCTCCATGGGGCCAGTCCATTACGACAGCGCAGCAAGTAGTTATCAGTGCAGATGAGAGAGCAGACACCTCATCAGTCATAGCCTGTAATCAGGGCTTCTGCCCTCTACATGCTGTGGGTGATCGTGATGCCGACAGGAAGCCGTCAGTGCTGCCTGAGGCAGTGTGGGGTTTCCAGGGTCCCCTTACTTATTAGGCTTCGCGGGGGGACTAGGACATGGGAGGTGCCAGGAGAGTTCGCTTTAGCCCCTTGGCAAGAGGGCAGCAGGAGGAAGTTCCTACAATGAAAACGTGCAAGGCTAGCAAATGAGTGGAGAGAAGGAAAAAGCCCTCCTACTCTCTTCCAGTACCAGACCGTCGGGGGGACTATGGGGAGGCAGGCACAAGCACAGCACAGGTTCAGATGGCAGCAGGAGGAGGTACTGGACCAAAGAGGCCTGTCAGTCTAGCCAGGGCTAAGGGATTGGTTGGGAGGACCCACCCCAAACGTGCAAAAGTTTAGTAAGTTCATTGGTCATTCCGAGAGAGCATTTGGTCCATCCCACACCCCAAACTAGTAAACCCAGGGGAACAAAGAAATTGCTCTCTTGTTCATCACTTACTGCTCAGGACCTGCACTGGGAGGGGGCACTGGCCTATCATCTCCAGGAGCCACGTGACCTTAGCACTGACTCCTTCCAGGAGGGAGTCACTCCCTCTTGCTGACCTGGTGGGACATCTATCAGGACCTCTGCGCTCTCCGGCTGGGAACACAGGACCTTGTGGCCCTAGAAGCTCCATGGCCAGTGGTGGTGCCAGCTCCACAGACAGCTTCCAGGAGGGAGCTGGAAACCGGAGTGACCACTTAGTAGCCACCTCGGGCTCCAAAGAACAGTACTTTAAAATGGAGCGGGAATTCTGGGCACTGCCTTTTGTTTTGGTCCTACTGAAGACAGCTGGGTTTTGTCTTGGTTTTGCAGAGGAAATGAGCTTTGACACAGGGAGCTCCCCATTCTCCCAGATTGTTCAGCATCCGAATAAAATCCACTTTCCTTTCTCACTAGCCTCTGCCTCTAGAGTTTACATTCTGGTGGCAGTGGGCGGCCGAACCCCATGTTGTTCGGTAACAATGAGATCACGATCAGCCTCAGGCTAGAAACACAAATGCACAAAAGACTGAAGCAGACATTGGAATATAGCTTATCAGTATACAACGATAAATAAAACCGTCATGCAAACCTAAATGTTCTGGCCAACGTGAGTAGTTCGTTCTATCAAGAAAAAAAAATTGTAATCAGACCCAACTTCACTGAAATCACAAGGATTAAAAACCATGGGTCCAACAACCCAGCAATCATGCTCATTGGTATTTATTCAAATGAGCTGAAAACTGAGTCCATACAAAAGCCTGTACACGGGTGTTCATAGCAACATCAGTCGTGAGAGCCAGAACGTGGAGCTTGGACCAACTGTGGTGCATCCAGACAATGGATTATTATTTAGCACTAAAAAGAAATGAACTATCAAGCCATGAAAAGACATGGAGGAAACTTAAATGCAAATTACTAAGTGAAAGAAGCCAACCTGAAAAGGCTACCTAAGCCTTTCAAAGGCTACCCCAGTCTATGATCTTCTAAAAAAGGCAGAACTATGGAGACAGTGAAAAGATCCATGGTCGCAAGGCCTGGAGGGGAGGGAGGACTAAAAGGTAGAGCCCAGGGGACGTTTAGGACAGAGAAACTACTCTGTGATATTGTGATGGTGGGTACATGTCTCTGTACACTGGTCCAGATCCACAGACTGTACAACACCAAGAGTGAACTCAAATTAAAGGATGGACTCCACGCGATGATGGTGTGTCAGGGCAGGTTCATCGACTGTCCCACTCCGCTGGGAGATGTTTATAGCGGGGGATGCTGTGCGTGTGCAGGGTCAGGAGTTTATGGGAACTCTCTGTACTTTCTCATTTAGCTGTGAACCTAAAACTACTCTAAAAAAAGGCTACAAAGAAATCCCACATGAACAATATAGTCTACTCCTGTAAACAGGCTAGCACAAGAAGCCACATCAGAATCAGAAGACCATTTCATGAGCATGAAATCCAACTGGAGGAGTTCAATACATGGAGTACTTCATGGTATGTGGCAAAACTATTTAGCTCCATCTATTTCACAAGGTCAATGGCTGTAACTCCAGGACCCGTCCCCACCCTAGGGCTGAGCCCAGGGCACGGTTCCTTCGCCTCCCCCGGAGAAGTCCAAGATGGGCACTGCCGGCAGCTGTCTTTGATTCTCGAGCTCCTTGCTGACCAGGTCCTGAGACAACTAATACTTTTTTTAAAGGCATAAGTAAACTCAAATAATTCAAGTCTGAAAAACTGAGAGAATCTTCCATGCACATTAAGCAATACTGCCAGTCTGATTCGTTCCGAGTTGCTCTGAACAAAATTACTCTCAGGGAGGGGCACGCTGCTTGGAGCCCCCAAATACTGACAACAGCTCACAGCTGAAACGGAATATACTCCAGCAGCTGGAACCACGTTTCTACAGGACTGGCCTAAAAGACCGCGGGATCTTTGCAATGATGAAGCAGGGTGTTTTCAGCACTACCTTTGGCAATCTTGACTTAGGAATATTCCGGTACCACCTGGAGATAATCTCTTGCTTTTGTAATCCATAACGTGAGAAAGGTCTTAAAAGATTTGCAATAACCTACAGTAAAACAAAATTCAGGGAAAAGAAAACTGGGTGTTGGAAGATCAAAAGCCATTACCAAAAAAAAAAGGAGGAGGTAGGAAAATAAGAAGCGCCCCTGTAGCAAGAAAAGGAAGATGCATTCCCTTGACCAGCAGAAACATCTTCATCCATTAGAAGAAAACCCTTTTGGCGTGTCCCTGAGCTAACGGGAATTTGTCACAGCAATGCTTGTATAAGGGGCACAGACTGGGATAATGAAAAACGCATTACACTTGATAACATCTTTATAACATATTCACTGGTATTCCACAAGTGGCTATTCTTAACTCAAGCCTCAGACAACCTAGGATAGAAAGCCTCCTTTTGTAAAGGCAGTTAAAGAAAGGGCTCCAAAAGTGTTTATTTCGCTTTCCGGTGATCACATTTTCCTACAGGTTAACTGGTGCAGCCAGGAATAAAAAGTGAACCGGTCTCATGGGGGAGGGGGCGGGGTCAACAGAACCACCTGGGGGCAGGTTACAGTGAAGCGTCCCAGACCTTAACTCCCACCTAGGAAATGAGAATCTCTGATTCTAATTAGGACATTAGAACCTAAGAATTTATGCTTTAAACAAGTACCCAGGTGCATTGCATTTAGACTTTCCTTCCTAAACAGATGTTACCTCAGCTAAGCTTCTAATTATAGTTAAAGATAGCAGCGCCAACCGAAGTCACCAAAAATAGACAGGAGACAGGTAATCCTAAATACAAGACAAGTGGTTCTTAAGGATAATGACTTAATCTGACTAGTAAAGACTACATTTTCTGGCCGCAAGGGCCATAGATTATAGATTTTTTTAAATTTATTACATCAGTTTTCAGGCAGATAACAATGAAGTATCATGCTCTAACAAAAATCAATATATTAGAGGGGAAGAGCCAGTCAAGATGGCAGCACAGGCAGATGCAGTGCTCACACCTCCCACAATCACGTCAAAATCACAATGAGCTAGAGAATGACTAACAGAAAGGCCTGAAGCCTGGCTGAACAGAAGTCCTCCAACTGAGGATACAAGAAAGAAGCCACATCAAGACTGACAGTAGGGGCAGAGACACAGAATAGTTTGGTCCCACACCCACAGGTGGCAGATAAAAGCTGGGAAGGATATCTCTGATGCAGAGGTATCCCTCAAGGAGCCAAGGGTCCCAGCCCCACACTAGGCCACCAGCCCAGGGATTCTGTGTAAGAAAGAACACAGAATACCTATAATTTCTGGCTGTGAATGCCAGTGGGGATTGTGGCTGAGTGAGACAGAGGCTTCTGGAGTCCCAGGCATCTCTAGTAAAGGGCTCACACATGGATTCACTCAAACTCACTCACTCTAAGCTCCAGCACTGGAGCAACAGTATATATGGGAAGAAACAGAGTTCTCTGGAACCGGGTCAAGAGCTGGAGGGGCAGCCTTCTCCCAGACAGAAGTTCTGGTAGAGACCACTGTTTTTCCTGAGCCTCTCCTCCAAAGCCTGCAGGCAGGCACCATACCTGAGTCTCTATCAGCCACTGGCACTGTTTGCTTAGGCCTGGTGATTTCCTGAGACCCTGCCCCACCCAACTTGCAGGCCCACCCAAGCGATTTTCCAGGGGCTTTCCCATACAAATGAACTATCTTGGCTCATGCTGCGGACTTTCCTAAAATCTCTGAAGCAAGTAGCATCAGGCCTTGGGTGCCCCATACCTCTCATTAGGTGTCCCCAGGCCAAGCTCTCGTGGCAGCCAAAATTGGTTTACAGCTTGGTCTCTCTTGGGTACCTCCAAGCCCAGCACAAATAGCAACCACCTGCAGATCACTTTGTAGCTCATGCCAGTTGTCCCCGGGCTGGGCATAGGTGGCAGCTGACCTTGGCCTGCCCTGCCTGAGAACCAGCACACCTGGTGCCCTGCTTCACACCACACCAGAGTACCACCCTACCACCTCTGGGAGTAACACACGGATTCAGTGGGCACCAGAACCCCACTAAAGTAAGTCCTGCTCCATGGCATTGGCTCCTACACATCTGATTCTCCACAGTAGTCACAGCCAGTACTAGAAGCCAATTGGCCTAGGGGTCAATTCCTCCCACTGAGGTGCCAACAACAATCAAGACTCAACTACAAGAGGAGGGTGCACACAGGCCACACAGGGGACACACCTGGAGCGCTTCACTCAAGTGATTAGGAAAGCTGTGCCACTGAAACCTACAGGACACCTATGACATAAGGCCACTCCACCAAGCCTTGGAGATGCAGCAGCTCTACCTAATATAAGGAAACAAACACAGGAAGACAGCCAGAATGAGGAGACAAAGAAACATGACCCAAATTAAAGAACAGAACAAAACTCCGGAAAGGAACTAAACAAAATGGAGACAAGCAATCTACCAGATGCAGAATGCAAAATACTGGTTATAAGGATGCTCAGTGAACTGAGGGGAAGAGTAGACGAACTTATGAGGACTTCAACAGAGACAGGAAACACAAAAACGGAGATAGGAAATATAAAAAAGAACCAGCAATAAATGAAGAATACACTAACTGAAATGAAGACTATATCATAGGAAATCAACAGTAGAGGAGGTGAATGAAGCAGAGGATCAAATTAGAGATTTGTAAGATAAAGTGGCAGAAAACAATCAGGAGAGAAAGAAGCAAAAAGAATCCCCCCAAAAAATGAGGATAACAAAAAAAGATAGTCACTAATTAGCAACCTTAATCCCACCTGCCAGCCTAATTCTCTTCGTCACAAGTAACCTAACACAACGCCCCAGGTTCTGGAGACATAAACTGGGGCAGGGCATATTCTGCCCACCACGCCCCATCATCTTTACTTCCACCTAAACAGTATTCAGATACAACATTTACAGTATTCAGCATGTTGGATGAAATAGAGGATAAAACCAGCAATTCAGAGACAAGATAACAGTAAGCACCCAAGCACAGCATAAAAAAAATTTTTTTTAAATGAGGAAAGCCCAAAGGACTTCTGGGACAACACCTGCACCATGGGGTTATGAGAAGGAGAAGATAGTAAACAAAGGATAGAGAATTTGTTTGAAAAAATAATGGCTGAAAACTCGCCAAAGGAAAAAGTCACACAAGTTCACAAAGCACAGAGAGTCCCAATGCAGATAAATCTAAAGAGACCCACACCAAGACCCATTATATTTAACATAGTGAAGTTTAAAGACAAAGAAAGAACCTTAAAGGCAGCACAAAAGTGAAAATCAGTTGCCTAAAAGGGAGCTCCCATAAGGCTGTCAGCTGACTTCTCAGCAGAGACACTTCAGGCCATCAGGGATTGGCATGAAATATGCAAAGTAATGAAAACCAAGGACCTGCACCCAAGACTATTCTATCCAGTAAGGCTACCATTTAAAATTGAAGGCAAACTACAGAGCTTCCCAGAGGACAAGAAAAAAGCTAAAGGATTTCATTACCACCAAGCCAGCACTGTAGGAAATGTTAAAGGGCCTGCTTAAAGAAGAAGAGCTTCAGGATGAAGCTGAACATCTCTTGCCCAGCCACTGGCTGTCAGAAACTCACTGAAGTGGACAATGAACACAAACGGTGTACCTTTTATGAGAAGTGTACGGCCACAGAAGTAGCTGCTGATGCTCTGAGCAAAGTAGTGAAAGGATTATGTGGTTTGAATCGGTGGTGGAAACAACAAACACGGTTTCTCCATGAAGCAGGGGGTCTTCACCCCCAGCCGTGTCCGCCTGCTGCCGAGTGAGGGGCATTCCTGTCACAGACCAGGGAGGACTGGAGAGCGAGAGCACAAATCTGTTCAGGACTGCACGGCGGATGCCAATCTCAGTGCTCTCAACTTGGGAACTATTCTAAAAAAAGAGAAGGGGAGATATTCCTGGTCTCACTGATACTACCGTGCTTCACTGCCGGGGACCCAAAAGAGCCAGCAGAATCGCAAACTTTTCAATCTCTCTAAAGAAGATGATGTCTGCCATTATGTGTTGAGAAAGCCCCAAGGCTTGTGTTGAGAAAACACAAGGAAGGTAAGAAACCTAAAATCAAAGCACCTAAGATTCAGCATCTTGTTACAGCAAGTGTCCTGCAACAGAAATGTCAGTATATTGCTCTGAAGAAACAGTGTACTAGGAAAAATAAGGAAGAGGCTGGAGAACATGCCAAACCTTTGGCAAAGAGAATGAAAAAGCCCAAAGAAAAACGCCAAGACAGATTGCCAAGAGACGTAGGCTGTCCTCCCTGAGAGCTTCCACCTGTAAGTCTGGGTCCAGTCAGAAAGGAGATTTTCTATAGTAATAAATAAATTAGAACAAACATTTAAAAGAAGAATAGAGAGAGAGAGAGAGAGAACACAGGTTTAAAGAATAAAAGGGCAATAAACAAATACCTCTCAATAATAACAGTAAATATAAACAGATTAAATGCTTCCATCAAAAGACATAAGGTAGCTGACTGGATAAGAAAAATGACCCATGTATATGCGCCTACAAGAGACCCACATCAGAACAAATGATACACACAGACTGAAAATGAAAGGATGGAAAAACACTCCATATAAAAGGCAACAAAACAGCTGGCACAGCAATACTTAGATCTGACAAAATAGACTTCAAAACAAAGGCCTTAACAAGAGACAAAGAAGGCGGCTAAATAACTAAAGGGATTGATCCAACAGGATATAACCCTTGTAAACATGTACATACCCAACACAGGAGCATGTAAATATATAAGGAAACTCTTGCTGGGCACTGAGGCAGAGACTGACAGAATACATTCATAGTGGGGGATTTTAACACTCCACTGCCATCAGCGGGTAGATCTTTTAAACAGAAAATCAACAAGGAAACAGGGAACTTAAACAACAAACTGGATTGAACTGGTTTAATTGATATTTATGGAATGTTTCATCCCAGAGCAGCAAAGTATACATTCTTCTCAAGTGCACATGGAAGATTCTCAAAGACAGACCACATGGTAGGACACAAAATAATTCTTAACAAATTCAAGAATTTGTTCTCTGACCACAATGGTATGAAACTAGAAATCAACTACAACAACAACAAAAAAATAAAAAACACTTAAACACATGGAGGCTAAACAGAATGTTATTAAACAATGAATGGGTCACCGATGAGATCAAGGAAGCATAAAAATGACCTGGAAACACTTTGGGTGGTGTGCACACAGTGCAACACACAAATCTTGTATTGCAGAAATGCACACTTAAAACTAGGTGAGCCTATTAACCAATGACACCCCAATAAATTTAATTAAAAATTTTTAAACATTATATGAAAATGAACACATAAGAACCCAAAGTGTAAGGGGCTCAGTGAAGGCAATCCTGAGAGGGAAGTTCACAGCATTACAGACCTACCACAAGAAGACAGAAAAATCCCAAATAAACAATCTAACCCTACACCTTAAAGAGCTAGAAAAAGAAAAACAAAGTACAGAGTAAGTACAAGGGAGGAAATAATAAAGACCAAAGCAGAAATAAGTGACATTGGGACTACAAACACAACACAAAATTGATTAATGAAACCAAGAGCTGATTCTTTGAAAATATAAACGAGATTGACATACCTTTAACCAGACTCATCAAGAAAAAGAGAGAGAGGACCCAAATAAAATCAGACCCAAATAAAATCAGAAATGAAAGAGAAGTAACTGACACCAAAGCAATACAAAGGATTGTAGGAAAATACTATGAAAACTATATGCCAACAAATTGGATGAGTTGGGCAAAATGCATAAATTCCTAGAAACACTCAGTCTTCCCAACTGATTCCGGAAGAATCAGAACACCTGAATAGACCTATTACAACTAATAAAATCAAAGCAGGAATCAAAAAACTCCCAGTAAACAAAGGCCCTGGATTGGATGGCTTCACAGGTCCAGGATTGGCTACCAATAATTCAAAGCAGAACTAACACCTGTCCTCCTTAAATTACTCCAAAAAATTCAAGAGAAGAGAAGACTCCCAGTTCTTTTTATGAGGCTAGCATTACCTTAATTGCAAAGCCACATAAAGACACTATAAAGAAAGAAAATTACAGACTGATATCCTTGATGAACACAGATGCTAAAATCCTAACAAAATATTGACAAACCGGATCCTGCAATACATTAAAAAGATCATACACCACGATTAAATGGGATTTATTTCAGGAATTCAGGTTTGTATAATAATCACCAATCAATAACTATGATACACCACATAAACAAAATTAATAATAAAAATCACATGCTTATATCAATAGATGCAGAAAAAGCATTTGATAAAATCCAGCACTGATTTATGATAAAAACTCTCAGTAAAGTGGGAATAGAGGAATCATACAACCTCAAATAATAAAAGCCATACATGACAAATCTACAACCATCATACTCACTGTCTGCTTTCACTACTCACATTTACCACAGCACTGGAAGTCTCTGCCACAGCAGTTAGACAAGAAGAAGAAATAAAAGGCATCCAAATTGGAAAGGAGGAAGTGAAACTGTCATTATTTGCAGATGACATGATATTTACATTAAAAACTCTAGGGGCTCCACCAAAGAAACTAGATCTAATAAATGAATTCTGCAAAGTAGCAGAATACAAAACTAATATTCAGAAATTGGTGGCATTTTTACATGCCAATAGTAAATTATGAGAAAGAGAAATTAATAAAGCAATCACATTTACTACTGCAACAAAAAAATAATAAGGTACCTAAAAATAAATTTAACCAAGAAGACCTGTACTTGGAAAACTATACGACATGTAAGAAATAAATTGAGGAACATACAAATAAGTAGAAGCATATACCATGTTCATGGACTGGAAGAATTTACATCATTAAAATGTCCATACTACCCTAAGCAGTTCACAGATGCATCGCAATTCCCAGTAAACAACCAAAGGCATATTTCACGGATCTGGAACAAATATTCCAAAAATTTATACGGAACCAAGAATAACATCAAGTAACCTCAGCAACCTTGATAAATAAGAACAAAGTTAGAGATATCACAATACCTGGTATTGAACTGTACTACAAGGCCATTGTCAGCAAAACAGCCTGGTACTGGCAATAGGAAAAGGCATACAGATCAAGGGTACAGAACAGAGATCCCAGAAATAATCTCACACTTTTATGGCCAACTAATATTAACAAAGGAGGCAAGAGCATACAATGAAGTAAAGACAGCCCCTTCAATAAATGGTGCTCAGAAAACTGGACAGGTACATGCAAACAAATGAAACTAGACCACCAATTTATATTATAGACAAGAACAAACTCAAAATGGATACAAGATTTAAATGTAAGTCATGAAACCAAAAAAACCCTAGAAGAAAACATAGGCAGTAAAATCTCAGACATCTCTCGTAGCAGTATTTTTGCCAATATGTCTCCTAGGGTAAGGGAAACAAAGGAAAAAATAACAAATGGGAATACATCAAACTGAAAAGCTTTTGTACAGCAAAAGAAACCATCATCAAAATGAAAAAGGAACCCATTGTATGGGACGGCATATTTGCCAGTGATACATCAGATAAAGGGTTAACTTCCAAAATACAAGTATATAAAGAACTTACACAACTCAGCACCAGGAAGACAAAAAATCCAATTAAAACATGGGCAAAGGACCTGAACAGACACGTCTCCAAAGAGGACATGCAGGTTTCCAACAGACATGTGAAAAAATGCTAATCATCAGAGAGATGCAAATTAACACCACAAGAGATATCACCTCACACCTGCCAGAATGGCTATCATCAATAAATCAACAAACAAGTGCTGTTGAGAATGTGGAGAAAGGGGAACCCTCGTGCACTGTTGGTGAAAATACAGACTGCTGCAGCCCCCGTGGAAAATATTATGGAGTTTCCTCAAAAAAATTAAACCTGGAACTGCCTTTTGACCCAGTGATCCTCCTTGTAGGAATATATCCTAAGAATCCTGTAACACTAATTCAAAAGAATATACACATGTACACCCCTAAATTCACTGAAGTGTTATTTACAATAGCCAAGATCCTGAAAAGCCCAACTGCCCATCACTAAATGAGTGGATATAAACACTGTGGTACATTGACACAATGGAATAATATACGATTGTAAAAAAAGAAGGAAATCTTACCTTCGTGACAACATGGGTGGACCTGGAGATTATGATGCTAAGTGAAATAAGCCAGTCAGAGAAAAACAAATACCATATGATCTCACTTATATGTAGAATCTAATGAACGAAATAAACTGATGAATGAAATAGAAACAGAGGCACAGATACATGGAACAGGCTGACAGCTGTCAAAGGGGAGGGGGCAGGGGAAAATGGATGAAAGAAGGTGAAGGGTTAGCCAAAAATCTTATCTACACATGGACACAGACAACAGTGTAAAAAGGGTGGGGGCGGCTAGGTGGAGGTGAGCAAAGGCAGAGTAAAATGAGGTTGGAAATACACTTTGCTTGGGTTGATGGGCATACGATGCAGTGTGCAAATAATGTTGTATTGAGTGCTACACTTGAAAGCTGTATGGTTTTGCAACCCAATGTCATTCCAATGAATTCAGTTTAAAATTTTGTATTTACATCTATATATAATCCTAGCTAAGGAAATTAAATCTCTAACCACAAGTAGCCATGTACTAAACACAGGACTGTTGTATTTGTGTTTAAAGTAATTTTTAGCCCTGGCTGGTGTAGCTCAGTGGATTGAGCGCAGGCCTGCGAACCAAAGGATCGCAGTTTGATTCCCAGTCAGGGCACATGCCTGGGTTGCTGGCCAGTTCCCAGCAGGTGATGCACGAGAGGCAACCACACATTGATATTTCTCTCCCTCTCTCCTTCCCTTTCCCTCTAAAGATAAATAAATAAAATAAATAATAAAGTAATTTTACATGTTTATGTATAAGAACAAGAACGGATAACAGTATGTACCAGTAACTGGTCCATGTGCTTTACACACCTACTCATTTAGCTGTCATGACCACCCTAGAGCAGCATTCAGTACAGTAACCCCAGAGTAACTGCTGAATGTGTTCAATTTCTCTGTCTCTGTACCAGATGTACCAATTCCACCAGACGACCTCTAGAAGAAACCCGAAAGTAGTACCAACTGGGGTAGAAGGAATGGAGAGAATGCCCCAAACAATGAGAGAATTAATAAGGAATAAACATAGAGCAGTTCCCTTTTTGCAGAATTGTAATTTTCAGGGGAAAAGTTGCTTCATAATATACTTACAAGAATGCGTCCCACTCACAGGCAACTTAGTGAAAACAGTGCGCGCCACCTCATGCTCGCGTAACTACCATCAAGCCCCTTTCAGTGTATGGCTGTACTCGCCATGCACCGCACCAATCTGCCTTTTGGAGCTATGCTCATTTCCTTCCTCCAGTGGCTGGGAGCACTGGCTGTTGGAGGTCAGCCTTTCACTGTGGGCCTCCTTTCAGAATCATCTCCACTGGAAAAGCACTTTGCCCAAGGGCACACCCCCCTCCTAGGGCAAACAGAATCCAATGACAGATGAGCACCGGAGTGTAAACGCCCAGCCCCTCATCTCAACTAAGAAAGACTGAAGGCCTCGTTAGCTCCAGAGGGCCTCTTTGATCACATCCCATCGCGGCCCAACGTCGGCCTCCACCTTTGCACTAGTATTCGTCCCCAGAGGACTAGTCAACTCTCTGAACACTACATTTCCTGCATGTGCATCTGCATCTGAGTCGGCTTCCCAGAGAATGGGGTATTGGACATTGATCCAATACTTTCAGACGGAAACTTGGCAACATATATTAAGAACCTTAAAATACTCTTATTTTTGCGAAGCAATAGGGCAGAAAGGGCGCAAGTTCTGAAGCACAGATTCACATCCCAGCTCTGCTGTATGAAAGTGTTGAGACCTGAGTCTCGGTCTCATCTATAAAACAATGGGACCAACAGCATCTCTATTTCAGAGTTGTTTGTAACATTCAAAGCAGACAGCATGTGAGAGCACCAGGCACACAGTGACTGCTTAATCAGTAATTATGGGTGCTGACTGGCTGACTTTGAAGTTAAATGGTACTTTCTTTTTCAATTTACCAATAATGTTAGTCACACAAGGAAAGATGCCCTCTCCATATTAAGTATCTATACAACTAGGAAAGACTGAGGGCCATGCTGGCTCCAGAGCAGCCCACAGGGTCAGCTTAGAGGCCCCACAGTAACCTTAGATCCATGAAGGCAGGGCCCACAATCATCGAGTTCAGTGGTTCTCAAACCTCACAGAGTATCAGCAACCCCTGAAAGGCTTCTTAAAACAGACGGCTGGGCCCCCACCTGCAGAGTTTCTGGTTCAGTAGCTCTGGGGTGAGGCCCGAGAATTTGCATTTCCGACAAGTAACAAGTGATGCTGACTGGTCAGGGACCTCGCTCTGAGACCCTCTGGTCTAAGTTTGTCACTGAATCTCCCTGTACCAATTCAGGCCATTTCCTAATATACAGAAGATATTCAAATGCTTGTTGACTAAGACATATAAATAAGTCTACGACACTGTTTTTTACAAAGTATAAAACTAGAAATTACAAGTAAAACCATCCACAAATGAAAGGCAGCCTACCCAAGGGGAGAAAATACTTGCAAGTCATGTATCTGAAAAGGAGTTAATATCCAAAATATATAAAGAACTCAAATCAATACCAAAAACTCCAAACAATCTAATTAAAGAACGTGGACAGATGATCTGAACAGACAAGAAGACATTCAGATGGCCAACAGGTACACAAAAAGATGTTCAACATCACTCATTAGCAGGGAAATGCAAATCAAAACCACAATGAGGTCCTGGCAGGGCAGCTCAGTTGGTTGGAGTGTCGTCCTGCTACCCGAAACGCTAAGGTTCCACCCCCAGTCAGGGCACATGCAAGAATCAACCAACGAATGCATAAATAAGGGGAACAACCAATCGATGTTTTTTTTCTCTCTTTCATTCCCTCCTTCTCTCTCTAAAAAATCAATAAATAAATCAATAAATAAAAAAATAAAAAACCAATTGGTAAAAATAGGTATTTTAAAAAACCACAATGAGGTATCACCTCATACGTGTTAGAACAGCTAATATCAAAAAGACAAGAAATAACTTGCTGGTGAGGAGACAGAGAAAAAGGCTTATGCACTGTAGGTAGGAACGTATACTGGAGCAGCCACTAGGGAAAACAGTATGGCGGTTCCCCCAGAATTAAAAAATAGAACTCCCATAGGATCCAGAATTCCACTTCTGAATATTTATCCAAAGGAAGCAAAAATATCATTGTGAAAAGTATGCAGCCCATGCACTGCAGCATTATTTACAATCGCCAAAACATGGAAGTGCTTGCAGTGTTCACGAACAGATGAATGGATAAAACGCATGTGATACACACACAATGTAATATCACTTGGTTATAAAAAGGAAGGCTTTCTTGCCATTTACAACAACACAGATAGACTTTGAAGGCATTAGAGTAAATGAAACAAGTTGAATACCAGATAATTCGCTTATAGGTGGGATCTTTAAAAACAGGGACACTCAGATACGGAGAACGGACTGGTGGCTGCCAGAGGCACAGCATGGGGGGGGGGGGGCGCAAAATGCATGACGGGAGTCAAAAAGTACAAACTTCCAGTCATAAAGCAAGTCCTGGGGATGCAGTGCACAGCGTGGTGACTACAGCGAAGAACGCTGTACCGTACATTTGCAAGTAGCCAACTAGATCTCAAAAGTTCTCATCACAAGAAAAAAAGCTGTAACAATGTAGGGTGAGGGATGTTGACTTGACTTACTGTGGTGATCATTTCACAGTATGTACAAGTATCAAGTCTATGTTATACACCTGAAACTACAGTATTACGCTGCATGTCAATTATACCTCAATTTAAAAATCACAGATAAATGCAGTACAGCTAAATATAGATACAGGTAAATGTATACAGATAAATATACACCAAATAAGAAAAGGTAACACAAAGTTATATTTATAATAATTTAAACTACATTAAACACATATATACACACACATTGATTAATGACAAAAGATATCAAAAATCACTTAGCTTTTGAGTTTAGGATTATGATAATTCAAGATTTTTTCTGTTGTTTAAAGTTTACTCAGAAGATATTTTAAGGCTGAATTAATATGAAATATCAATACTAAAAAATTAAAGTGCATAATTAAAAAAAACAGAGCTACCACAGGATGTTGTCACCAAATAAACTTGTCTAGTGTAGGCATCTATAAATCGGTTGTTAGTTTCCTCAAAATTGGTATAGTACAGCAGTCTCGAAAAGCCTGCACAGAAAAGCCACAAAATAAAAAAACATGCACGCACACACACGACGTCATACATCACCTGCCACCGGAGGGACAGGGCCACAGAAAAGCACCGTGGCCCGTTCTCCATTGACTTCAACTCTTCGACCAATGACCTCTGATGTCAAAGTGTCATTCATGATAACAGCACCAGAATCCACAACAGGAGCTCTAGAAAGAAAAGTACAACATTGACAAGAACTCGCTAAAATTCTTTTTAAAAATTTTTGCAAACTTCATGTAGATAGATACTCATGAGGTCAGTGCTTCTGACCAATTTAGTCTTCACATTTTGGTGAAGAAAACCTAGTAGTTTTACATACCATACGCTGATAATTTGATTTTACTTTACTATCTAACTGTATTTTGATAATCTAATGTATTTTTTAAATCCTGTTTAACTCCAGTTAGCTCACCTCACATGAGTTCTCTCCTCTGTCACTTACTGGATGGGGTGTGAAGAGCAGGGAAGCGAAGGGGATGAAGTGATGGAGAAAAGGGAAAGGAAACGGGCGATGTGAACACTACCCTCGCCTCAAGAAGGGGGAAGAAGACAACCCCACAGATATGAGAAACAACACCTATGATGAACAATAAATAAAAGATTAAACCAATAAAAACACAGAAGCCTAAAAATAAAGAGAAGACCTCAAAAGGAGCCTGAGGGAACAGCACTTCCTGTCTAGGGGGGATAGCCAGGCCCAAGCCCCACTTCATAGGAAAGCAGCTGAAGCCCAGACGACAGGAAACTCTACAGGGCAAACAAGTCCGTTTTTTCAGCAAATGAAACGCTGGAGAAAAAGCAGCAGATGGAGTGAGATCAAAGAGAGTAAAAGAAACTTAAGAGATATGTCAACCAATTGTAACGTACGAACTCTATTCAGGTTCTATTTTTTTTTAATTTTCAGTTATTGATTTTCAGGGAGACAGGAAAGGAAAGAGAGGGGAAACATCGATCTGTTTCCCCACTTACTTACTCATTCATTGACTGATTTCTTGTGTGTGCCCCAACCAGGGATGGAACCCACAGCCTTGGCATATGGAGATGATGGTCTGTCTAATCAACTGAGCTACCCAGCCAGGGCTGGATTCTAACTTTGTAATAAAGATTTTATTCTTTATTTATCTTTAGAGAGGAGAAGGGAGAGGGAGGAAAACATCAATGTGTGGCTGATGTGGTTGATGTGGGGGCCTCTCACATGGCCCCACTGGGGACTTGGCCTGTAACTCAGGCATGTGCCCTGACTGGGAATTGAACCTACGACCTTTTGGTTCACAGCCTGCGCTCCATCCACTGAGCTACACCAGCCAGGGAAGGATTCTAATTTTTTTAAACTGTAAATATTTTTTAAGAGAAATTATGACCCTGACCAGTGTGGCTCAGCTGGTTGGAGAGTCATTTGGTAACAAAAAGTTGTGGGCTCAATCCCTGATTCAGGCACAAATACTTTATATCACTTTACAGCTATCACAGATCTCAAAACATACTTACATTAATTGCTATTTTAGTTACAATATTTATTAGACCTGCCACTAGATGTTGTCATTTATTACATTAATAAACACACATTATTCTATTACCATTTTCAAAGATTTTTATTTATTTTTTTTTGGGGGGGAAGGGAGGGAGAAAGGGAGAGAAACTTTGACCTGTGAGAGAAACCTCAATTGGTTGCCTCTCACATGCCCCCATCTGGGGACCTGGCCCACAACCCAGGCATATGCCTTGATCAGTAACTGAACAGGCAACCTTTCAGTTTTCAGGCTGGCATTCAATCCACTAACCCACACCAGCCAGGGCTCTATTATAATTTTTAAAATATTCTGATAACTTTATTTCATATGACTAATTTCATTTGAAATACTATGTATTTTCTGTATTTAATAATACTAAGGCCCTGGCCAATGTGGCTCAGTTGGTTGGAGCACTGTCCCATAAACTGAAGGGCTGCTGGTTCAATCCCTGGTCAGGGCACATGCCTGGGTTGCAGGTTTGGTCCTCAGGGCACATGCGGAGGCAGCTGATCTATGTTTCTCTCTATCCATTCCTCTCTCTGAAAGCAATGAATAAATAAATAAACAAAAAAAATGAAATAAAACATTAAGGAGTACACATACTTCATCAAATTGCTAATACGGTCTTTATCTTAAAGAACCAATTAAGCCCTGGCTGGCTAGCTCATTTGGTTAAAGCACCATACCAATAATCCCTGGTCAGGGTACATACAAGAAATTGATGTTTTCCTCTCTTCCTTCCTCTCTTTCTCTTTCTTTCTCAAATCAATAAATAAAAAGAATGTTTTAAATTTAAAAAAAAGAACCAATTAAAAAAACTGGAGGACATAAGAATAATTTGGTGATGAGTCTCCAGTATCAATAACAAAGGTACTGAAATGAAGTTATATAACACTTTACAAAATACTTTCATTTTCCTTATGTTTTTAAGATGTTATTTATTTATTTTTTAGAGAGAGGAAGGAAAGGAGAAGGAGAGGGAGAGAAACATCAGTGTATGGTTGCCTCTCACCTACCCCACGCTGGGGACCTGGCCTACAACCCAGGCATGTGCCTTGACTGGGAATCGAACCAGCGACCCTTGAGTTTGCAGGCTGGCACTCAATCCACTGAGCCATACCAACCAGGGCCCTAAATTACTTCTTTTGTTTATATCAATTTGAGCTAAGTTTCTTTCCCTTGCAACTTAACGAACCCTGAAAAAATACATAAGAATTTAGGTCATATTTGCTCCTATTTAATGTTAGATGGTCATTACATGCAGCTAGTCTGCTGGATGGAAATGCTACCTCTCCAGCTACATGCTAGCTATGGAACACTGGATAATTTAACCTGTGTCTGTTTCCTCATCTGTAAAATATTCTTAATATTAGGACCTATTTCATAGGGCTATTGAATTAAATGTTATTATATGCATGAATGCTCAACGTGTTGTAAACAGTAAATGTAGCCATTAAGATTATAAGACTGTATATTTCCATAAGAGAAAAACATCCCATAAATCCAAAGAAATGTATTACAAGTTCAGAAGAACAGAAGCTGATATGGGGAACTTAATCACAGGAAGCCTACTGCCCACAGTAGGAATGGATTCCAAAGTCAATGACCACACTTTCCTCCTCCTTTAGCCAAGAAATCCAAACAGATGCCTGATACAAAGTAGAAAAGGTAAAAACATTGGCAGTTTGTGAATTAATATAAGATTTTTCAATATGGGTTTTATTATCTTCCTAAATGTATTTTCTTAAATCTTTCCCCGATATCTGTGCAAAGTTGTACCAAAATAACTGGTGAGGTCTGACACATCATTCACACACCAACACCTATCAAGTAGAAAGCTCAACCTCAATGGAAACACACCTGAGATTTAGAAGCTCTAGGCAACAATCCGGGCTCAGGCACTGAACAGCTGTGAGTCCTGAGATTCATTAACCTTTCTATCATAAGAGTATAAGGAAGCAGAAGACATGCTCGTACAGCCTTGGGTGTCCACCCTTTTGGCATCTCCGCGCTACACTGGAAGAGTTGTCTTGGACCACACATCAAATACATTGCGACACGTAATCACAAAAACATCTCACAGTGTTTTAAGTAAATTTACGATTTTGTGTTGGACCACATTCACAGCCGTTCTGGGCTCCATGTACCCCTCAGGCTGCAGGTTGGACACCCATGAACTTCGTCTAATTAGATGTGCAAAACTAAGATCTAAAATTAGGAATGCAAGGATCGAATTCAGTGATGAAAGAGAACCATGTATGGGAAGAGTGAGGGAAGGCACAGGGACTCCAGTTAGTATCGTGATAACTATGTGTGGGGCCAGGTGAGTACCTGAACTAGTGGGGGGTTTCACTCTGTAAAGTATATGATTGTCTAACCACTATGCCGCACATCTGAAACTAATACAGAAAAATACTCAATGTAAACTGTACTTGGAAAAAAAAGTGAGGAAAGGCTCCAAGTAGAATCTGTGCCCTGGTAAGCTGTTAGGAATGGGCAGCAGAGAGAAGGCAAACTTTGCAGGTAGGGAAACAAAAGACGGTTTCACTGATTGGGAGGTCATGTCAGGAGACTAAATGAGGGAATACCTTTAAAAATGTATGGGCAAAATATCATTTACTTCTAAACCACCACCCAAAAGGTAACAATCTACAAGTATTTAGTCCAGTTTTATTTTATATTATTTATTTTTATTTTATTGATTTTTGAGAGAGAGAGGGAGAATGAAGGAGGGAGGGGGAGGGAGGGAGAGTTGGGGAGGGAGAGGTATCAATTTGTTGTTCCACTTATTTATTCATTCATTGGTTGATTCTTTTATGTGCCCTGACAGGGGACTGAACCAACAACTGTGGTGTACTGGGACAACACTCCTACAAACCAAACTACCCAGCCAGGGCCTTCTTTAACCCAATTTTTAACAAACCCATCTGCTATCCTTCAAAAAAAATTTTGTAATATATTTTGTTGATTATGCTATTACAGTTGTCCCATTTCCCCCTTCACTCCCCTCTGCCCTGCACACCCCATCCCACCCACATTCCCTGCCTTTAGTTCATGTCCATGGGTCGTACATGTAAGTTCTTTGGCTTCTACATTTCATATACTATTCTTACCCTCCCTGTCTATTTTCTACCCACCATCTATGCTATTTATTCTCTGTACCTTTTCCCCCTCTCCCCCTCCCACTCCCCTGTTGCTAACCCTCCATGTGATCTCCATTTCTGTGGTTCTGTTCCTGTTCTAGTTTACTTCCTTTGCTTTTGTTTTTGTTTTCAGTGTGGTTGTTAATAACTGTGACTTTGTTGTCATTTTACTGTTCATATTTTTTATCTTCTTTTTCTTAGGTAAGTCCCTTTAACATTTCATATAATAAGAGCTTGGTGTTAATGAACTCCTTGATCTTATCTGAGAAGCACTTTATCTGCCTTTCCATTCTAAATGAAAGCTTTGCTGGATATAGAGCAATTTTGGATGTAGGTCCTTGCCTTTCATGACTTGGAATACTTCTTTCCAGCCCCTTCTTGCCTGCAAGATTTCTTTGGAGAAATCAGCTGACAGTCTGATAGGAACTCCTTTGTAGGTGACTGTCCCCTTATCTCTTGCTGCTTCTAGGATTCTCTCCTTCATTTTAATCTTGGCTAAGGTAATTATGGTGTGCCTTGGTGTGTTCCTCCTTGGGTCCAACTTCTTTGGGACTCTCTG
>PVKM010021840.1:0-22275 GCA_004027735.1 Carollia perspicillata | reverse complement strand
TGGTAGGTACAAAATAGACAGGAGGTATTAAGAACAGTATGCCAGTGGGGAGAACAGTATAGGAAATGGAGTAACCAAAGAACTTGTAGGCATGACCCGTGCACATGAACTATGATGGGGGGGGTTGCTGGAGGGAATGGGGGTATCAGGAGGAGGGGGACAGAGAGGGGGGACTATGACAACGGTAATAGCATAATCAATAAAATATACTTTAAAAAAAAACAAAAAATGATGCCCAGCATTATGAACTATTAAGAAGTATTACATTTTATGTGATAATGGTTTTTAAAAACTTATGCACATGACTTTGGTTAGTAACTTTAAAATGACTATTGGAACTGCTTTGACTATAAAGATATGTGACTTTACTATGATACAAATTTATGATTTTAAAAAAATCATTAAGAAATTAACCCCACTTAACCATGTTTGTTCTCAGATGGATTTATAGTCCTGTTTTTCCCTTCAAACATTTTTTCTTTTAAATATTAGCATGTATACCAGAGAACCAGAAAATGAACATTTGGAGAATAAAAACATCCAATCACCTATGACACCTGAGGTAAGAACTTAAAACTATACTGTAGTGTATGATGTGAAAATCAACCTGATATTAAAATCTATTTCTAAAGCTTATTTATTAGGTTTCTTTTATATGTCTGGTTAAAAAATGAAAAGTGGTCATTTTGAAAAAGCTAGTTTTATTAGGTCCTCAGAAATGAGCAAAAAGAATAAAAAGATGGAGAGGGATGACTACAGATTATTTTAGAGTTTAAGAGGGTATATTTTAGGAATAATGGAAATGTAGCTTATTATTTCTTGCTATGTCCAGATAAAAATAGGTAATCTAGACTACAAAAAGGTAAAGATAAATCTAAACTAATTAAAATGTACTATAATCAGGAAGTAAAGTAGAACCAGAGATGTGGAAATAAAGAACAAACTGACAGTAACCAGAGGGTAGGGGGCAGGGGAGTAATGGAAAGTAAAGGGGAGTAATGGGGGAAAGAAGGGAAAGGGTCAAGTCAAGGAACATGTACAAAGGACCCATGGACAAGCACAACAGGGGGAGGGGGAGGATCGAATGTGGGAGGTGGGGATGGGCAGGGCAGGGGAGAGTAATGGGAGAAAAATGGGGACAACTGTAATTGAATAACAATAAAATGTACTATAAACAGATGGGGTAAAAATAGGTTTATAGTTGTGGGTACATGAAACAGAGTTTATTCTTGTATTATTTATTAATTGTTGTGTTTTCCATATGAACTATAAAACTATGTTGGTTTCACCCTGTATTTGAAGAGACCCAAGTTTTATTTTTGCAAGTATATAGTAGACCTTTTGTTGATGTGGTTTTACTAAATAGTAATTGCTTATATTAGAATTTTAAGTTTTCTAGTTTTTTTAAACAGAGATTTCTATTGCTTTAAAGAGCCAAAAAGTTCTTCTAAATATTTAAAGTATTCACCACTGATTCCAGTTACTATTTTTATCTCTAAAGACTTCGTCTTATTCTATGTCAATTTATCATAAATTCTGCAATAATAAAACAAAGTAATATGGTTTTGCAATATATGACCTTTCATGCACCCTACTTAAAGTTCACCTTTGTGTCTTTACCTTGGCCCATTTGTATAGTGATGGTCTTTCTAAAAAAGGTCTTTACATGAGAACTCCAACAGATCAATCATGATCAGGTTTAAAGACCTTGGATCTTAAAGAGCTACATAATTTGTTTACCTTAGCTGCTGTGGTGCCACTGTTCCCCCAGTCATTAAATGTTTCCTCTTTCTTTCCTTACTCTGTCCTTGCTCCCTAGCCTTTGTTACCATTTCTGTGACAATGTGACGTTCTCTCTCCCCTGCACTCAAAGTATTGTATTATCAATACACTCGAAGTGCTGGCCTGGGTGCACACACATACATTCACGCGCACGCACACCATGATGACTTTAAGGCAAAGTTGAAGATTTTTGTACCAGGGTTAACTCTACTCTGTTTTGTTTTGTTTTTTTTTTTAATTTTTTAATTTTGTTTTTTTACCTTGACAAAAGCTTCTCAACATTTTCACAAACCGTTTTTCCCCCAAATCAGCAGTTTCATAATTAAAAGTATGAAAGATTGAGGTACCACCCTGAACTATCTAAAACGTTGTCTGTAAATAATATGGGAAACATGAATCTTAATGTTCTGAAGGCTTGTTCTGTTTTTCTCATTTTTCTGTCAGTTATATAATTTTTCAAATGAAATGAGTCTATGTTAAATTACATTTTACCTCCTTTGCAATTTAGTTGTGTTTTCATGCCACAAAAGTTTTCTTGAATAATCTTCGGGGGTTATATTGAGGAGGGACACTTAACTACTCTGCCCACACTGTAGGCTCACTTATTCAGCATGCATAAATCTCAGATGAAAATGGCAGGAACTGAAGTCAAGGTGCCCTGCAAAATGCACAGCTCTGGGGTCACTATGTCAACAACACATATTGATATAGAGCATGAACAGACTTGTGTTTGTGTGATTCTCCATGTTGACAGTAATTATATGAGCTTAATTAAGAGATTTGGTGGTTTCATACATTCATAAAATTATATGAAATTTATATTTCTTAAAAGGTTTCTCTGTTTAACTTCAGATTCTCAACAATAGTAATACTAGTACACAGGAAGAAACTAAGAAAATTGTCTTCTCAAACACAGAGGAAACAAAACCACAGACGAAAAAATGTGCTTGTCCTCCACAAGGAACACTGAATAAATATATTACAAATGGTATGTGAAATAAGAAATGTAAGTGGAGAGAAAATAAGAAATATATTTGATAAATATTAAACCACAAACCAGCAAAGCTGCTGCTTAATCTAGGAATCCAGATGAGACTCTCAGCTCCATGACAGGCAATATGTGGACAAAGAGGGAATGTCCCCATGCATCTGTCAAAACACTAACGACTGCTTCACAGATCTATATTTTAATGTTCTTATAACTTGTCATGTTAAATTTTGGAGATTAAAAACAGCTTTGATTGAAAATTTTTATTTAAGACGTATATTTTACATTTATTTTTAAGTTAGATGAAAGGAACATTATATTTCTGAAATATTAACATTCTTATTGAATTAGGCCCCACATGCTAAAACATCTGCTGCTTTGTAGAATGATATAAAACTGGCTTCCCCGCCAGAATTTTGAAGTATCTCATTGCCACCAAATATGTATGAGATTTTCCTGATTTCTTCCTGGATATTCCATATGATTAAACTTAAGAGAGATTCCGTCCTCCAGTAGTATAGAGCTTATAGAGAATGAACATTGTTTTAAAATATGATGAAGGATAAGCAATTGAAATTTTTAATTTTTAATTTCTTATTTGCTGCTTTGTAACTTTTTTAAAGCAGACTTTATTAATTGATTTTTTATTTAGTAAAGGTTGCTTTTTAATTAACATTAGTATTTTTAAGGCCCTGAATCTAAACTAAACTAGAGAATATCTGCCAGTGGAAGAGACTGGATCCCTTTGTAAATATAATTTCTTCACTTCAGTCTTTTTTTTTTTAATTCTCACCCAAGGATATGTTTGTTTGTTTGTTTTTTGTTTTTTCTTGATATATATATAGAGAGAGAAACATCAATCAGTTGCCTTTGTATATGGCCAACTGGGGATCCAACCTGCAACCTTTTGGTGCATGGGACAGCACTCTAACCAACGGAGCCACCAGGCCAGAGCAGAGTTCTGCACTTAGGTCCTACCTGCATGTTCCCATGACCGTATTTAGTGGGCAGTTTCCACAGAGCAGTTCTTAGGAGTAGAGCTGAGGCCTGTGGAAGAGAGAAAAACGTACTGGTCACCCGTAGATTTCCATTGAGGTTGAGGACTTCCCCCTTTGTTTTCTTTCAGTTTTGATTTTGCAATTTTAGAGAAATTTATGGGAAAATGAACTTTGGTATTTTCATGTGGGGATGTTGTACTCTTTCACTTTCTCTCTCTCTGTCTCTCTCTATTTCTATAAAATTACAAATGGCATATCTCACAGATCTAAAACAAATATTCCAAAAGTTTATATGGAACCACAAAAGACCCCAAATAGCCTCAGCTGTTTTTATATGTTCTTGAGAAAGAAGAACTAAGTTGGAGGTATCACAAAACCTCATATCAAACTATAGTACAAGCCATAGTAATTATAACAGCATAGTACTGGCACAGATCAAGCATATGGCTCAGTGGAACAGAACAGAAAGCCCACAAATAAGTCCACACCTATATGGTCAATTAATATTTGACAAGAGAGGCAAAAACATACAATGGGGTAAAGACAGCCTATTCAAGAAACAGTGTTGAGAAAATCAGACAGATGCATGCAAAAAAATGAAACTAGACCATCAGCTTACATCATGCACAATCATAAATTTCAAATGGATTAAAAACTTAAATGTCAGACTCAAAACTTTGGGAGGAACTCCATCCAGCAGAATTCTCCCATCTACCTCAGATGAGAAGTAATTCATCCCAGACACAGTCTTGCTGTTCTAGCAGGAAAGGGAGTGGCAATTCCCTCTAGTGGGGAATAACCTGAGCCCTTCTCCCAAATGGCTTTTATTGGGAATGGTATGTGTAGGTGTATACAGCATGCATGCATAGCTCATCAATCAATATCAAAAGGCTATAGTCATACAAAAACAGGTATTATCTATAGACAACAATTGAAGGAACACAGAGATTTGTCATAGGTCAGAGTCTGTTAGTCATGCTGATGCCAGAGGGTCTTTAAAATGTGTTTCATGAGATAAGGAGTTTCCTCCTTATGCCTTGAACCTAAACATCCAGTTTATACCACCAGGGCTATACAAAACAAAGCAGAGCAAGCTTCAAAGGATACAATATATTTATCAGGCCTGATTCCCATGGGAACCCTTGGTATTAGCCTCGAGTCATGTCCGCCACCTTCGTTACCTGGTTTTCCAGGGAGACTTACTAGCCCCTTTCAGAACCTGCTATGTCAGGGCTGCAATCTCTGAAACTACACACAGAGTGGTTCCCAACACAAACCCATAAAAATCCTAGAAGAAAATATAGGCAGTAAAGTCTCAGACATTGCTTATAGCAATATTTTATCAGATATATCTCCCAGACAAGGGGAACAAAAGAAAAAAATAAACAAATGGGACCACACCAAACTAAAAAGTTTTGCACAGCAAAGGAAAATATCAACATGGTAAAAAGACAACCCACAAAATGAGAGAACATATTTGCCAATACATCTGATAAGTGTTAATATCCAAAATTTATAAAGAATTTATACAACTCAACACCAAAAATATCAATCCAATTAAAAAATGAGCAAAGGACCAGAATAAGCACTTCTCCCAAGAGGACATACAGATGGCCAACAGAGATATGAAAAGATGCTCAATGTCACTAATCATCAGAGAAATGCAAATTAAAACTACAATGAGATACCATGTCACACCTGTCAGAATGTCTATCATCAACAAGTACTGGTGAGAATGTGGAGAAAGAAAAACACTTTTGTCCTGTTGATGAGAATGCAGATTGGTGCAGCCACTGTGGAAAGCGGTATGGAGTTAACTCAAAAAATTACAAATGGATCTTTCTTTTGACCCAGCAATCTCACTACTGGGAATATATCAAAAGGAACCCAAAACACTAATTCAGAAGAACATAAACAACCCTATGTTCATTACAGTGTTATTCACAATCTCCAAGATATGGAAGCAGCCCAAATGTCCACTCAGTAGATGGGTGGATAAAAAACTATGGGACATTTACACAATGGAATACTACTTGGCCATAAAAAAGAAGAAAGTTTTACCCTTTGCAACAGTATGGATGGACCTGGAGAACATTATGCTAAGTAAAATAAGCCAGAGGGAGAAAGACAAATGCCATATGATTTTGCTCATATATGGAATCTAATGAACAGACTGAACTAACAAGCAAAATAGAGACAGACTCATAGATAGAGAGTAGGCTGATAGCTAAGGTAGGGGTACAGTAGGGGTGGAGGAATTGAGCAAAAAAGAAAAAGGAATTGTGGACATGGATAATGGTGATGGGGGATTTTAAAGGGACTAAATGGTAATGGAAAAATAAAATATTTTTTTAATTTTCAGAATTTAAACAATATAAATAATGTAATATCTGAACACAAAAAAATGGGCATAGGTTGGATGGATCAAGCAAAAAAAGGAAAAAAAACTAATGGACATGGACAACAATGTGGTGATTGTGGAGGGGCAGGAGGTATAAAGGGACTAAATGGTAATGGAAAAATGCAGTAAAAATAATCATTTAAAAAATGGGCCAAGGATCTGAATAGTCACTTCTCCAAAGAGAACATACAGGTGGCCAATAGACATATGAAAAAAATGCTCAATATCACTAATCATCAGAGAGATGCAAATAAAAACCACAATGAGATATCACCTCATGCCTGTCAGAATGGCCATCATCAATAAATCAACAAACAATAAGTGTTGGTGAGGATGTGGAGAAAGGGGAACCCTTGTGCACTTTGGTGGTAATACAGACTGGGGCAGCCACTGTGGAAAAAAGTATGAAGCTTCCTCAAAAAATTAAAAACGGAACTGCTTTTTGACCCAGCTATCTTACTTCTGGAAATATATATGAGGAAACTTGAAACACTAATCTGAAAGAATACATGCACCCCTATTTTCATTATAGCGTTATTTGCAATAACCAAGATGTGAAACAGCCCAAGTGCCCATCAGTGGATGGGTGGATAGAAAAGCTGTGGTACATTTATACAATGGAACACCACTGAGCTGTAAAAAAGAAGGAAATCTTACCTTTTGCAACAGCATGGATGGACCTGGAGCTTATAATGCTAAGTGAAGTAAGCCAGTTAGAGAAAGACAGATACCATATGATCTCACTTATATATGGAACCTAATGAATAAAGTTAATTGATGAACAAGATAGAAATAGTGGCATGGATACATGGAACAGACTGAAAGTTGTCAGGATAAGGGAGCTGGGGGTCTGGATGAAAGAAGGTAAAGGGATTAAGCAAAACACATGCACACATAACAGACAGAGACAAACAACTGTGATGATAGCCAGAGGGAAAGAGGGGTGGATGTAGTTGGAGGTTGGCAAAGGAGAGATAAACAGGAAAGGAAAGAGATTTTGCTTTGGGTGATGGGAGCACGATGCAATATGCAGATGATGTTTTGTTTAGTTGTATACTTAAATGTGTATGGTTTTCTGAACCAGTGTCATCCCAATAAATTCAGAAATACACTTCTAAATAACACATCAGCCAAAAAAGAAACTTCAAGAGATATTTTAAAGTATTTTGAACTACTTGTAAATTAAAATACAACTTATCAAAATTTGGGGATGCAGTGAAAGCAGTGCTATATAGAAAATTATATCATTGATGCATATATTAGAAAAGAGGAAAGACCTAGAAATGAATCTAAGTATATACCCTAGGAAACTAGAAAAAGAAGCAAAATAAAGGCAGCAGAAGAAAATAAATAAAAATTGGAGCAGATAACAATGAAATTGAAAACAAGAAATCAAAAGAGAAAATCAATAAAACTAACAGCTATTTTTAAAAAGATAAGTAATATCAATAAGTCTTTAGCTAGAGTAAGAAAAAAGAGAGTAAAGATAAATCACTAATATCAGAAATGAAAGAGGGGATATCACTGGAGATCCCACAGACTGTAAAAGGATAATAAAGGCATATTATGAACAACTCTGTGCCCACAAATTTAATAACCTAGACAAAATGGACCAATTTCTTCAAAGACACAATCTGCCAAAATGCACACAAGAAGAAACAGATGATCTGAATAGGCCTATATCTATTAAAGAAATTGAATCAACAATTAGTAACCTCCCAAAACAGAAAGCACCAGACTCAGGTGGCTTCGCTGGTGAATTTTAGCAAGCATTTCCACAGGGGTGTCCAACCTGCGGCCCACGGGCCACATGTGGCTCAGGATGCTTGTGAGTGCGGCCCAACACAAAACCATAAATTTACTTAATACATTAGATTTTTTGTGATTATGTGTCACAGGTATTTAATGTGTGGCCCAAGACAACTTTTCTTCTTCCAGTGTGGCCCAGAGATGCCAAAAGGATGGACACCCGTGACATTATATCAATTCTCCACAATCTGTTCCAGAAGATAGAAGCAGAGGGATACTTCCCAATTCATTCTCTGAGGACAGTATTACCTTCATACCAAAACCAAAGACTTTACAAAAAAAAGAAAACTAAAGACAATATGTCACAAGAACATAGGTGCAGAAACCCTCAGCAAAGTATTAACAAATCAAACTCGACAGTGTATAAAAATTATGTCACAACCATGTGGGAAATACCCTATGGTTCACATTTGAAAATTATTTAATTTTCACATCAACCAGCTAAAGAAGAAAAATCACATGATAATATCCATAGGTTAAGGAGAGGCATTTGACAATTTTGTCAACACCTATTCATGATTTAAAAGGAAAAAAGCCTCATCAAATAGGAATAGAATGGAACTTCCTCACTTTGATAAAGAACATCAAATAAAAATCAACAGCCCCCATCATTTAATGGTGAGAAAATAGCTGTCCCACTAAGATCAAAAACAAGACAATCATGCCCTCTCTCACTGCTCCTTTGAAATATCGTATTGGAAGTCCTACCTAATACAATAAGAAAAGAAAAAATAAAAGGTATACAGATTGGAAAGGAAAAAAATAAAAGTGCCTTTGCAGATGACATGATTGCCTATGTACAAAATCCTAAAAATCAAGGAGAAACTATTTCTGGATCAACTACTACACCAATACAGTCATAACTCTGAGATACAGCAGGTTCAGCTCCAGACCACTGCAACAAAGCAAAGAATACAGTGAGTCCCGTGAAGTTCTGGGTTCCTCAGTGCACGTGGAAGTTATGTTTACACTACACTGTGTGGCTCATTGAGTGTGCAATAGCATTATGTCTTTTAAAAATCAATGTAAATTCCTTAATTTAAAAATCCTTTATTGCTGAAAAAGTCTTATTATCATCTGAGCCTTTAGCAAATCATGATTTTTTTGCTGGTGGAGGATCTTGCCTTGATTTTGGTGTCTTCTGACTGATCGGTTGCTGAAGGTTGGGGTGGCTGTGGCAATTTCCTAAAATGAGATAACAGTGAAGGTTACCACATAAATTGACCCTTTCTTTTTTCCTTTTTATTGAATTTATTGACACTAGTTAACTAAATTAAACAGGTTTCAGGTGCACAGTTCTACAATACTTCATCTGTACACTGTAATTTTTTATTACTGGAAATATGTACCTTTTCACTCCCTTCACCCATTTCATGCACCACCCACCCCATGCCTCTGGCAATCAGCAGTCTGTTCTCTGTACTATGATCTCAGTTTTGTCTTTTATATACCACACATGCGATCATATGGTATTTGTCCTTCTCTGACTTTCACTTAGCATAATGCCTTCAAAGTCAATCCATTTTGTCACAAATGACAAACTTTTCTTCTTTTATGACTGAATAATATTCCACTTTATATATACACACTTCATTTTCTGTATCCTTTTATTCATTGATAGGTAGTTAGTTCATTTCCATGTCTTGGCTGTTGTAAGTAATGCTGCAGTGAAGATGGAGGTACACATATGTTTTTCAGTTAGTGTTTTCTTTCTTTCTTATTTTATTTAAATACCCAAAAGTGGAGTTGCTTGATCCAAAAGGGGTCACAGAGAAAGAATGCACTTAAGCTGTTTAAAGAACCTGAAAAAAGCATTAGAAATTATTATTTATAGTAAATGAATGTAGCCATTTAATTTACAGATGGCAATTCGCAGTGTAACCATCCATCTTTATAAATATCTGTGTCACTAATCATCAGAGAAATGCAAAGTAAAACCACAAAGAGATACCACCTCATACCTGTCAGCATGGCTATCATCAATAAATCGACAATCGACAAGTGCTGTCAAGGATGTGGAGAAAAGGGAACCCTTGTGCACTGTTGGTGGGAATACAAATTGGTGCAGTCACTGTGGAAAACAGTATGGAGTTATCTCAAAAAATTATAAATAGAACTGCCTTATCACCCAGTGATTCTATGTCTGGGAATATATATGAAGAAACCTGAAACACTAATTCAAAAGAATATACACACATGTAGCCCTGTGTTCATTACAGCATTATTACAATAGCCAAGATTTGAAAGCAGCCCAAGTGCCCATTGGTAGAGGAGTGGATCAAAAAGCCACAATACATTTAGACAATTGAATACTATGCAGCTGTTTAAAAAGAAGGAAATCTTACTTTTTGTGACAGTATGGATAGACCTGTTTAGTATTATGCTAAGCGAAATAAGCCAGTCAGATAAAGATAAATAGCATATAATTTCACTTATATGTGGAATCTAATCAACAAAACCTAACAAACAAAACAGAAACATACTCAACACAGATACAATACAGGTAACAGACTGGCAGCTGTCAGAGGGGAGAGCAGTTTGGGAACTGGGTGGAAAACATTAAGGAATAAAACCCTCATAGACACAGCCAACAGTATGGTGATTACTAGAAGGAAAGGCAGGTGGAGGAGGTAAAAGGGGGTAATGCGGGGATGGGCGGGGATGGAAGGAGACTTGACTTGGGGTAGTGAACACACGATGTTCACTATACAGACACTATAGTACAGAATTGTGTACCTGAAACCTATATAATTTGATTAAGCACTATCACCCCCATAGATTCAATTAAAAAATTAAAGTACTTATGTTAGATTTTAAAAAAACTATGGATTCCCTGTTAGTAGTATCTATGGATTCCCCTTCCTTTGTATCCAGTTGCCAGAAATAAGATGTCTGTTACTTTATCCTTACTCACCTTGCCCACCTCTGCTTCCTACATGTAACTGAGATACTTTATGTTATCCCCAAACTCGGGTTTCACTTTTTCCAGCCCTCACCTCCTTTAATAATTTATGCCAACTATCAACTGAGTTATAATTTCAATACAAAGATTTGTTCTGCTCCTGTTAAGAAATTTGGCACCCTGTGACTGAGATCCTCAATACATTTGAGAACTTATAACAGCCAGTCATCATCTTATTCTTGATGGAAAATCTCCTTTCAAATACAAAATGAAGTAAATCTCATATCGCCATGACATTTTATAAATGTCATATATTATGAGAAATATTTAGAACTTAAAAGGATGCACATATAGTTTTAAATATTTTTAAATGAAAAATTTTGTTTAGAATATCCCATAAATTGACAGGGATTTTGGAATATATGTTAAACAGATATTTCCTCAACCCAATTAACAAACAACATAAGTCTACACCAGCGATTTTTAACTTTTGGACCTCATGGCACACATAAACATTACTAAAATCCTGTGGCACACCAAAAAAATATATTTTTTGCCAATCTGACAAAAATAGGTATAATTTTGACTGATTTACAAAAAAAAATAATAGTAATTACCTACCTTTTTCACTTCTGGTATGAAGAATTAACAATAGTATGCAACTTTATTATGTAACATGACCAGTTAGATGCAAATCTTTTATGTGACCTATATACTTATGGTTCAGGACAAGGCATTCACACTGGATGGCTATTGTTGGGTTGGCTGTTGTCATTTTTTTTTATTTGACAATCTAAGGCACAGGTGGCAAACACAAGGCCATCGGGCCAAATCCGGCCCTCCACCTTGTTTTATCCTGCCCAGCACCTTGTTTCCACCCAGCAGCAGTGCCAAGCCCGCACTTAACTGTTAAGGAGTAGTTACATTTATATAGTCCTAAAATTACATTTGGCCCTTTGAAGGCAACTGAGAGGCTGATGTGCCCCTGGTGAAAATGAGTTTGACATCCCTGATCTAAGGGAAAAGAGGTCAGTGCCCCTGACTAAGTAGTCCAGTATTGCAGGTTTTAAAAATTCTTGTGGCATATCAGTTGACATTCGGTGGTCTACACTATGTATCATTAGATAAGACAGGCTATTTAAAGCATATTTGATAAAATAGAATTCATCACTTAGATGTATATATCTATGTCTGTATATACATATAGATTTTTTATATTTCAGGTGTTTTACATGTTGTGATATGGTGTGCAGTCTGGTCAGTCTCAGGCACTCACGTTTTCTTTGGTGGAAATTTATTTGGACTACTAATTACCTTTTATAGCTCCATACTGGGGGGCAAACTTTTGGAACTCATTAGAATACCATCAGTGCCTCAACTTCCACCTCTTCTTGGTAAGGGTATAATTAGCTCTAGTTTCTTTTTTATTCACTTATATGTAAATTATGCATGTATTCTAGTCAAAGTAAATATAATTTAGAAATGTTTTAATGTAATATTATTTATATAGCTTCTTTATATGAATATGTACTGTATATGTGTATATACAGCTCATTTATAGAAATATTTATTCTCTCTCTAGACATATATATCTCCAGATATTTTTTCTAAAATTTTTAAAAATAATTTAAATATATTCAATATATGATTCTTGTTGCTTTATCATTTAATAGAACATTTTTTACTTAATTTTAAATGTATTATAGGAAAGGAAAATTTTGGAAAAGACTGAATTTTTCTGTAGATAACCTAACTCATATACAATTACAAGATTCAAATATTATAGTATCTGAGGCACCAAAAAGTCTCATGGTTTTTGAGTAAGCTGTTTGGGCATCTTCATTATGTGTATTCATAGATCCATCATCTGCCTAACTAGTGTCACACTCTATTCTTCATCCCTCTATTACATAACTAACTCTTCAGGTAGACAGAGGAAAATACATGGAAGAAGTCCTATCAGAGGTGTCTCATATCTTCTACATATTCAATATAGCCAAATATTCTGTAGAATGTCAATAAAAATAATCTCTCCATTTTATCTCTAACACCCTTTCTATGTCCACAACACTCTTTCAGCACTTTTTAAGTATTTGTTGAATCTCTTTCCCTCCTCTTCAAAACTTTAACTCTTGCCCTAACTTCAGTTATCTGTTTCCAGCTATATCATGGACTATGGCAGAGGCTTTTAATTGGCCTCTCCTCCAATTTTATGTCTATCTAATTCACCAAGGTCATCACATAGAAAGTGCAAGGTTCACAGTTATCCAACTACTGATAAATGCACACATCCCCCCACAAGGGGGTCAGTGCCCGTCAGCATGTATGAGCTCTGCTAAGTGAAATAAGGCAGGTGGTGAAAGACAAATACCATATGATCTCACCTTTAACAGGAACCTAAACAACAAAACAAACCAGCAAGCAAAATATAACCAAGGACATTGAAATAGAAAACAGGCTGACAGTAACTAGAGGGGAGAGGGGAGGGAATTTCAGGGGAAAAGGGGAAGGGGTCACAGGAACAAATATAAAGGACACATGGACAAAAACTAAGGGGGGTGGAAATGGGAGGGAGGTGGGGAGCACTGGGGGGGTGGACTGGGATGGGAATAAAAGACAGAAAACTGTACTTGAACAATTAAAATAAAAATTTTAAAAAAAGAAAATGCAAGGTTCATTATCTCACTTCCTGCTTAAAACTTTCCCATCATGCCTTACTCTGCTAAAACATGTGACTGTGGAGTCGGGTTAGCTATTCATAACCTGATGCTTCCTGCCCATTCTCTGACTCCCATCCTTGCCCTTTATGTTTCAGCATCACTGCATTACTAGTTTTTCCCCATTGAGAGAGATCATTTTTTGTCTTTACTTCTTTATGCTGTCTCCTCCACTTGTGTGTGTAACTTGCCCTTCACCAAAGTAATGAAAAATATGGTGTGTTCGAAGAGGGGAAATTGAACATTTCTGTTTTCTCTCTTGGAATAAAATGAACTGAATCGGACTTTATTTATTGGTTTGTTTGCTTATTTATTTATTTTTGAAGGGATGTTACTGGCTGGTTTTACCCTCAGGAATGTTCCATTGCTCAGTAAGTTCGTCCACATTAGTAACAAGTGGTCTTCAACTTTAAGAAATTCTGCTCTTACCCTTATCCTAGTAAAAGCTGGACTTGGACTTGATCCACAGGTAAATTTCTAAATATACCATGAGTAAAGTTAATTTAAATATTAGAGGCTGGTGAAATGAAAAAGAGGAAGAATTTTCATTGTAGCTGTTTCAAGTGGTATCTATAAATAAAACTAAAATAAAAAAACAAAAATTTGCAGAAGTGTTGACACCTTAATTTCTACTTCTTGTCTTCATTATTACTGATATGAAGAGAAATCACTGGGATGTAAGATCTCCATTAAAAATAGTCTTTAATTGTTTGCATAGGGATTGATGACTCTTGTGCACCATTTGTAAGTATTATTTGGGAGTTGTGGCTCTTCTATGGAGAACTACTTGCTTTTCAGGTAACAAAGGATAAGGTCACCCCATAAAAGGATCAGCTTCTATTTCATTTTGTTTTTTTCAGAGCAATTAAGAATTTCAATAATATTTTTTATTTATGTCTTTGTTCCTGATTATATTTGCATTATTGTAAAAGCTAATGGATTATAAATCTATTTGGATTTTTTAAAGAGTCACATAACAGCTTCTCAAATAGATGCGGCAAATGTATGTTTAGTGGTATAATATATCAGTAGCATAAATAATTATAGACAGTGATAAGTTATTATATTCTCCAGTAGAAAATTTGAACCAGTGAAAAAATTTTAAAGTTCTTCCTTTTAGTTAATTATGCAGTTTTTCAGTGATTTTCTCCTTTTTCATGTTGATATTTTCTGTTTACAATTTTTAAGTTAATCCAACAATTCATCTCTGAAAGTTAACTGATGGATATATATTTGTACTTCCATTATGCTATTTATTAGGAAGATCAAGGAGGGTAGAACTAGTTATTTAATCACAAAGAAACAAATCCTTATTAACAATTAAAATATAACAATGTTTTATAAAACATGCAGTCGTTTATCATCCCATCTATGATGACACATGAAATGATCTGTATTAGCATGTCAAGCCCAATGGAATAATCAGGAAGGTTTAGTTTAGTAAACAACTATATATTTTAATATTTCCTTAAATAATTTTCTTGCTGGCCATGATAATTGTCTCCAAATATGACTATGTTTGTATTTCAGGCTCTGAAGCGTTTGAAAAATGTTTGTTTAAGATTGTCCATGGGTCCATGCCTCATGGAAGCATGTGCGGCTGCTGTCATTTCCCACTTCCTCATGAACTTTCCCTGGCAATGGGGATTTCTATTAGGGTAACTTTTCCTCATTTTCCCTATGAAAATATTTAGTTAAGCATGCTTCTTTAAAATTATTGATATATTCAGAATACTGAATAGACAAGCTTTTCATTAAAATTATTTTCACAGTGGTAGAAATCCCTGGAAATCGGTTGGTCAAAAGCAGAACTATGTTCTAAATCTACCATATCTTTGACAAACATGCATATTCCCTAAATGTTTAATGCCAAATTAATTCACTTCATCACTTTATTCGGTCTCTCTTATATTGTAATCTATCTCTATTTTTGACCTATCTAATTGCCTCTCCCTCACACACCACATGTATATATTATGTATAAATGTATGTGAGAGATTTTGTATAGATGTAGATGTTATAACAAAAAAATAAGCAAACAAATACCTTTCCCTACACCCAAAGCTCCATCTATTACTTTCTACCATCCATTTTTCTTCATGTCCAAATCCTTCAGAATAATAGTCTACAATCCCTATCTCTGTATCCTGAACTCCTCTACATTTTTCCAGTCACTTAACTTTTACTTCCATATATTCATTCATTTGGGTGGAATTTATTGCAAAGTTCACCCATTATATACTTACTGCCTAATTCAATGAATTTTTTAAATTACATTTTATTATAAAATACCCAAATGTGTTTTCCTTTTGAAAAATTAGAACTTTTCAAATAAAAGTAAAAAGTCTTTTGACCATGCCTCTAAATCCTACTTCCCATACCCCTACACAAAATGACAGCTCTTATGAGTTTTATAGCAGTCTGGACCTCTAGAAATAATATTCCAGGCTTCTCCATCTCCATAGAGAAGGGACTACTATTTTGTATATTTTTGTGTAACTCATATCTCCTATCTGTGACTAACCTGTTCATATCCTTTGTCTGCTTTTCTGTTGAGTTATTTTTCTCTCTTATTCATTATATCGAATCTTTGTCTGTTATATGTGTTGCAAATATCTTGTCCCAGCGCACCACTAGATATTTAATTTTGCTTATGGTGACCTTTTTAATCTAAAAAAATATTATTTCCAACAGATAGAGGGTTCAATGTGTAAAGCCATTTACTTGACCTTGAAAATCAAAATAGTGGGAGTCAGAACATAACTGCTTTTGGTATACAGAGTTTTTAATGTAATTAAATTCAACAATATTTCTCTTTATGATGACTTTATATGAATCATTCAAAATATCTTTTTACCCCATAGTTATGAATATATTTGCCTATATTTTATTCTTATTACTTTTAAATGCAATTTTTTAAATTCTTTAAAACAGCTAGCATGTAGTGTGTGAGGTGATCTGGCTGCACTCTTTTCCACATGAATAGGTAATAGTCTTAACACTGTTTACAGAAAAGTCCTGTCTTCCCAAGCTAATTTTAAATGTCAATTCTGTCATGTCATAAATCCCACAAATTTGTTTTTACTCTTTGTATTGTTTTCTTCCAATTTATTTTATCTATTTTTGTGTCACTATTACAGTTTTAATCATTTTACCTTCACAAAAGCAGTGTCTTTTTTACATTGACTTGGTTTTTCATTCTAGACTCTCCCAAATGAAGAATCCTGAGAGAACTTTAATTGGCATAGAACTAAATTAATAAGTTAATTGGAAGGCTAAATGATATCTTTATAATGTTGACGTTTTTATATGCAGGTGTTATTATTCAGGTGTTATCTTAAGTACTATAGTGTTTTAATTGGTATAAAAATCTAGACTATTTCATAGTTTTGTTGTTAGATATTTTATGTTTTTTTATTGATGTTGGAGATGAAATTTGTTTCATAACATTTTCTAGTTAGTATTTTCAGATGTGTATGAAAGCTACTAATTTTTAAAAATCACTTTCATTGAGGTATGGTCTACATAAAATAAAATGAACACCATTTTCCTTTCAGTGAGTTTTGACAAATTTACATGCCATGTAACCACCAGCACAGTTGTGCAGCGCATTTTCATTAGTCCACAAAATTCTCGTGCCCCACTCCAGTCAGGTATATCCTGGTCCCACGCAAAACATAATCTATTCTCTGTCACAATAGATTAGATTACCTTTTAGAGTTTTAGGTTAATATAATTATATAGTATTTGCTCTCTTGTTTCTGCCCCTTTTTGGACAGCATGTTGTGTATGAGATGCATCCATATTATGGCTAGTGGCTCATCCCATTGTATTGCAGAGTAGTATCATTGTTGTAACGCACCACCAACTTATTCATTCACTAGGTGGATGTTTGGGTTGTTCCCAATTTGGGGCTATTACAAATAAAGCTATGAGCTTTTGCATTCAAATCTTTGTGTGGACATTTGTTTTCATTTCTTAGGGAAATATCTAGGAGTAGAATTGCTAGGTCATATGGTAAGATAGTGTTAATTTTATTTAAAAACTGCCAAATAGTTTTCCAAAGTATTGTTGTATTTTACATTTCTATCAACAATGTATGAAACTTCAGGCCATCCATATCTTCTCCAGTATTTGATAGTATCTGCTTACTTAATTTTAGCATTTTGTACTCGGTATGTAGTGGTATCAGGTTGTGGTTTTATAGTTTTTCATCAAATTTGGAAAATTTTTAGCCATTATTTCTTAAGTATTTTCCCCCTTCTTCTTCTAGAACTACAACTGCACATGTGTTAACTGCTTGATATTATTCTGTATAGATTCCTGAGATTCCTATTAATTTATCTTCATTCATGTTACTCTCTGTGCTTCACTTTGTATGTAGTCTGTTAATATGCCTCCAAATTCACTGATCTTTTCTTCTGCAGAGTTCAACCTTCTATTAATCCTGTCCAGTGAAATTTTCAATTCAGATATTGTATTTTTTTAATTGTCATTAGCCATCACACATTTTTACATTTATTTTTTCCAGCTTTATGGAGTTGTAATTGATATATACCAGTAACATTATGTAAGTTTAAGATGTGCACTGTGTTGATTAGGCACACTTATATATTGCAGAATGATTACCAATATAGGTTAGCTAATGCCTCCTTCTTGTCATATAATTGCCATTTCTTTTTTATGAGATCAGTTATGATCTACTCTCTTAGCAACTTTCAAATATATAATACATTAATATTAACTATAATCACTATGTGTACATTAGGTTATCCTAACCTTAATGATATTATAAATGAAAGTTTGTAGTCTTTGGACCAGGGTCTTCCCACTTCCCCCATACTCAACCTCTAGTGACTATCATTGTGCTCTTCGTTTTGATGAGCTCAGCTTTTTAAGATCTGTGTATAAGTGAGATCATAAAATGATTTCTTTCTCTGTCTGGCTTATTTCACTTAGCATAATGCTCTTAAGGTTGTCACAATATTGATTTTTCCTTTTTCTCATGATTGAATAACATCCCATTGCATACATTTATACCACATCTTCTTTATTCATTCATTCTTGATGAACACTTAGGTTGTCTCCATCAACTATTGCATCTTTTATTTACAAAATTTCCCTTTGCTTCTTTATTCTATCTTCTATTTTTTTCCTTTTATAGTCATATTTTTCTTTAAGTCCTTAACTATATGGAAGATATTTGTAACAACTGCACTAACGTACTTATCTGGGTCACAATATGATGGCAGAGTAGGAGGACGTGTCGTGCATCTCCTCCCAGAACCAAACTGGAGTACAACTAAAGAAGGGAACAGTTATCCAAAATAAACCGAAGACTACCTGAAAAAGAGACCTTTACCAAGGACTGGCAAAAACCACCCCAAGACTGGTAGGAAGGGCAGGGACATAAAAGGGGCCAGTTCTATTCACAAAGGTGGCAGGCAAGGTGGCAGCATGATTGCGGGACCTTCTCCTTGAGAGGAGAGAAGTGAGACCATACCTGGGCCCGAACACAGAACGCCAGTGCCAGGAACAGCCAGCCATGTAGCATCCAGTGGTGAAAGGCAGCACTGTCTGCTGGGGAGAGAAAGAGCCCACTGGAGACAAAGCCACTACTTTATTTTCTTAAAAGGGCCAAAGCACAGGTTTTGTGTTTGCAACCATTGGCCTTGAGCTCCAGCAAAGGGCAGGTGGTGCTGACTGGAGTTGTATGAGAAGAGTCTGGAGTGGGAGTCACTGGGGAGAGATGGGTTGGACGGGCGGTGTGCTGTGGAGATTCCTGAGCTGGGATACCTGGACACTGCAACAGTCATCTTTCTTGAGAAGAGCAAGCCCCTCCCAGGGAAAAAGCAATTATCTTATCTTGTGAAATACTGCTGGCCCCATCTTATTAAATCCCACTTGCCCACCCTCTGGAATCATGCTCACCCTACCCTGCATCTTTTGTTTTGTTTTGTTTTATTTGTTTTGTGTTGTTTTTTTTTCTTCTTTTTCTCACATCCTGCATCTTAACCACTACTGGGGAGATACCAACATATGCAGACTCAAGGTGTGTCAGACACTGACTTTAGGGCACAGCCATTCCATACACTTTCTGGGAACCAGACTGGTGCATCCCCCTCATGGGTGAGTATAGAAACACCTGCCTGGTTTTCTGAGAACCCAAAATCTGGGCTCTGGAGGTCCTACCCACAGGACCACTAGGGGCTCCACCATGCCAAGTTCATACTCCCAGACAGATTCAGACTAGTGGCTCAGGGGTAGGGAAATATACCCACCATCTTCCCTGAAGTCTGAAGACACTTCCCATGGGAGATCCAGGAGTCTTATGCCCCTGTTTCTGCCAGATGCCTTCTCAGAAACAGTGGGGTCTTTAAATAGTCAGACTGCCAGCAGGCAAGCAGACAGATGGGGGCAGAAGCAGACCCTGCAGTGCCTTGGGATATTTGCTGACCCTCCCCTGGACCCAGTGCTGATAAACACCAGGTTTGCAGAGCAGCTTGGCCCATGCTGTGCACAGCCAAGCCCAGAGGAAACAACCACAAACTGTGGATTGCTTGTAGCTTTAAACAGGCTGCCTAGGGCTAGATGTGGAGAGAGCACTTGACATTGGCTTACACCAGCCTCAGTCAGCATCAGAGCCATAGCCAAAAGGAGAACCCAGCAGGGAAGCACTAAATTCTGCTGAGCCAAATTCCACCTTGTTCTTTTTCACTATTATCATTTTTTTCTTTTTCATAGCATTTTTATTTTTCATTTTTCTTTTATTTTTGTTGCTTTTTTTTTCCTAGCTCTTATTTTACTCTCATTTTTGTTTGCTCCATCGTTCCCTTCTTGTTTCCTTTTATTTTTGTTATTCTTTGTCTTTCTTTGTCCCTGTTTACCAGCTTCTCTTTCTATTTATTACTCATATTAGTTCTCTTTCTCCTGTCATAATCACTTTGATTTCCTTTGGTCTTCTCTTATTCTTTTTCCTTTTTTCCCCTTTCTCTACTGTTCCATTTCGCTTTCAACTTTTGTTATTTTTTGCTTTTCTGTCGTGGATTTTGCTGTTGTTGTTGGAGGGTGGTTTTATGCATGTTTTGGTTTTATTTTTTGCATTGTTTTGCTTTGTTCTCTCAGTACCTATACAACAGTGTACAAGTCATAGTGGGGTTAAGCCTCTCAGTCAACAGGCTGGAGGGGAGATCCCATCAACAAATGGGCCAATAACAATCAGGACCCAAATACATCAGGAGGGTCCACATAACCCACACAAATGACATTTCTAGAGCATCCAGCTCTGGCCATCATGAAGACTACACCACTGGGTCCCACAGGACTCCAACCATGTAAGGTCACCCCACAAAGACAAGGAGTCAATATAGATCTATTTAACACATAGAAACAAACAAAAAGAGACAGCTGAAAAGGGGAGACAAAGGAACAACCTTCAAATGAAAGAAAAGGAAGAATCTCCAGAAAAAGAGCTACATGAAATTGAGGTAAGCAAATGATCAAACGTAGAATTCAAAGTAATGGTTATAAGGATGCTCAAGGAACTAAATGAGAACTGCATAAGCATGAAAAAGGACATAGAAACTATGAATAAGAACCAGTTGGAAATGAAGAATGCAATATCTGAGATGAAGAATACACTAGAAAGAACAAAAAGCAGGCTAAATGAAGCAGAGGATCTAATCAGCGATTTGGAAGACAGGGTGGGAAAAAATGCCCAGCAAGAGGAGCAAACAGAAAAAGACTTCAAAAGAACAAGGATAGTTTAAGGGAGATTTGGAACAACATTAAACATAACAACGTTTGCATCATAGGGATAGCAGATAGAGAAGAAAGGGATCAAGGGATACAAAACACGTTTAAAGTAATACAGCATAAAACTTCCCTAAGCTGGTACAGATAAACTCATACAAGTTCAGGAAGCACAGAGAGTCCCAATCAAGATGAACACAAAGAGGCCCACTCCAAGACACATCACAATTAAAATGGCTAACTTTAAAGACAAAGAAAGAATATTAAAGTCAGCAAAAGAGAAACAGTTACCTGAAAGGGAGCTTCAATAAGGCTGTCAGCTGATTTTTTTTAGAGAGAGAAAAAAAGTACTTTTATTGAATTCATACACAGGATAAATAATACTATATTTGTGCCATTCTCCTCTTTTTAAATAACTTTTGTTGGGACTTCTGACCAAGATGGAGGTGGAGGTAGATATACTGTGCTTCCTCATAAAACCAAAAGAAGGGCAACAATAATTTAAAAACAAAAACAACCAGAACTGATAGAAAATTGAACAGTATGGAAGTCTGACAACCAAGGAATTAAAGAAGACACATTCATCCAGACTGGTAGGAGGGGCAGAGTTGGGCAGCTGGGCAGAGAGGGCTTGCAGCAAAGCTGTGGCTGGCAGACCCAGTGAGGCAACAGATTGAGGAAGGGAGAGAAGTGCACAGGGTGGCAGGCAGACCAGGTGGTGCCACATTTGCACACAGATAAACCAGGCAAAATTGGGGAGCAGGTTGGACCACACAACCCGGGGTACCAGCACGGGGAAATAAAGCCTCAAGCCACTGATTGAAAACACCTGTGGGGTTTGAGGTGCCAGGAGAAACTCCCAGCCTCATGGGAGAGTTTGTTGGAGAGACCCACAGGGTCCTAGAAGGTACACAAGACCACACACC
>PVKM010021839.1:0-22281 GCA_004027735.1 Carollia perspicillata | reverse complement strand
ATGAAGTTAAAGACAACTGAGCACTACTAACTAGAGCCACGGTATGGAAAAAACTAAACGAATTTTTTGGCCAACCCGTATTTACCATCACCTTCCATGGAGATGCAACTGGCAACGAAATCACACCTGTGCCTTCATTGGAGAAACTCACTCTTGGACACTGAAAGACATGACCTCAGGTTTCTTCGAACTCTAACTTGGTCCCTGGAGCCCTAGGTGACAGGCATGACCAGTATCAGCTTTTTAAAAAATCTGAAAATCTCACTGATACTGTGATTCTGGCTTTCAGATGTGGCCACAGTTTCTTAACTTTTAGAGAAATGTATGTTACTCTCCTGTTAAAACCCGCCACCCCGAGTGATAGCCTGCTGTTTCCTGCGTGAATTCACCTTCGCTGCTTTCCGAGGTTCTCCGTGAAGGGTGCTGTCACCAGCAGCAACCAGTAAGTGAGATAAGGCTGGACATGAAACCAGCCACGTCAGCCTCCCCGAGGCAAATGGAACAGCTGGGGGTTCCTTTCCTGCCAGAATCAAGGTATCTTTTAATGTTAAAAGTGAAATGTTTATAAACCCCAGGGGGCTGTAAATTAGTTACTATGTTTCTTACTTTGCCTATTCCATACCCTTGGTTAAATGACAAACCCCAAGACTCAAGGAACCAGCCTTTCCACGTCTCAGGGCTGGATTTCCTTTTCCAAGTGAGGGAGTTTTGGTTACTATCCCCAAGTCCCAGCTAAATCCACTTTTTCTCTGACCCAGTGATTCTATCAGTAGAGGTGTATACATATCTAAATTCCTGAAATGCGGGAATATATTTGGTGACTCTATTTATATATGATATTAAATTATTCTGCATACATTTTTCAGAACAGATATCTGTGTACCAAAGAAGACAAAGTTAAAAAGTAAAATAAGGGGAGAGATTAGGACTCAAGAAAGTATAACGAGAGGCACTTAGGAAAAGGTGTCCATAGTAATGTTTAAAATTCAAGTTACCTAAAAAGGAGAGGGAGAGCATGTTTACATGAACACAAGCAAAAGGTGTTGTGATGCAATTAGAAATCCTAGCTGCCTTTTAGGTGTCAACGGCAAACTTAATATTGTCCTACGTAAAAGAAAAAGTTGAAATAACTCTAACTTCAGGTTATCATTGTACACAACCAAGCACCACATTCGAAAGTGACTACTGAGTTCTTTTGGAATCAGTACCTTTTCTGTGGCTAACGAGCCCCTTGCCATTTCTGAAATCTGCTAGGATGCTGGAAAGAACATGCAGAATGGACAGTCACACACAAAAAAATGTGAGAGACGCAAAGTCACGAAGTCGTCCAGGATTCTCAATTCGATGGAAGAAGCATTTCTTATGTATTTTTTATTTGCTTTTCTGAGACAGTAGGCCTTTGATTGTAGTGTGTGTTCCAGCCTTGAAGTCAGCTGCCGACAGAGAAATCCCTGGTTCCGTGCAGGGTCCATCGGAATGCCCTTGCGCCACAGGTCACAGGCCCCCGGCTGCGGGCAAGGCCACAGGGACCATGGAGGTCGAGGAACCTCTGTGGCAGGTGCTCCTGATTCTCAGGGTGAGCTCCGAACTCCAAAAATGACAAACACTTAGATGGGTCTGGGCCCCAGGAAATGAGGCAAAAAGGGTAAAAAAACAAAAACCTGTCATTTCTCATCCTCCTTTAGATCTTAATCCTCACATATTTTTAAAGAATTTTCAAAAATATTTTAAGATGTATGTAGCAAGAGCTGTAAAATCATTTATATCCGTTATCCTATAATTCTGCTTCTAGATATTTATATTAAAAATAGTCAGAAGTGTGTAGAATGATTTATGAAAAAACTTGTTTACCGAAGCCTTGTTTATAAAATAGGGACAGCTAGCAACCAACTCAATGTACAAAATGGGGAGCTAGTTAAGTAAATCACACTCCAACCATATGATGGAACACTGTGTAGATATTTAAAAATCACGTTTTCAGAGACAGTTGTTGACATAGGAAAAGGCTCCATCTATAGTGTTCGGATCCAGTCCTGGCTGCATGACTCCGCTGGTTGGAGTATCGTCCTGTAAACTGAAAGGTGGTGGGTTCGATCCCCCATCCCTCGTTGGAGTGCGTGTGAGAGGCAACTGGTCGATGTTTCTCTCTCACATCAATGTCTGTCCCTCTCTCTCTAGAAACAATGAAAACTTGTCTTTGATTGGGGATTTAAAAAAGGCAAATACACAACCACGTACAAATATTCCCTATAGCTATAATTTTAAATATGTATGCCTGTCTATGGATATATACAGATAAAGTTGGAAAGAAATAATGTTAATTCATTATCTCTAAGTGGCTGGATTATGAGATTATAGGTGATTTTTTCTGGCTCTTTATATTTTTCACTTTTGAAAGATTTCCCCCCAGTGAATCTGTGTTGCTTCGAATATCAGAAATCTAAATTTTGAGGTTATGATACTCATGTGTGTGCCTTTAGAAAGACACATTCACCCCTAAATCAGAAACACGGACACCATGCTTCAGCTTGAGTGGTGGCGAGGTAGAGAACTATGATTAGTCGTATGTCACACACTCATTACTCAAGACGTGAGTGCATATTTACAAAGCATGTCTGGATTCAGTCTGCCAGTGCCTACTGGGCACTTGCTATGCAAGGGCCGGGGAACTCCCGTCCAGGAGCCTGGGACCTCCGTGAACGCAGACGGTAGGTCTGGACGGCGGCAGTCCAGTGCCGCCAAGCAGTGAGACCTACCCACATGCTGGACAAATTGCTCCAAGGGGTCTGCCCTTTGCCCAGTGTGCCCGACCCAGGCCAGTGGCTCAGCCGGGTCTCACTGGAGCGTGGCGGCAAAGCTCTTGACCTCCTGTCACGACCTCCCAGCTGCTCGGTGGTCTGCGGTCTGTCTCAGTGGCACGTGCTGGCAGTCCACGAGGCTTGGCATGCGTACAGCTGGCATTCAGCTCCGCATGCTCTCGCCTGGTGTTTAAGTGCCGGCCACCTGGCGTTTCCGTCAGTGATTGCTGTGCTTCTCCACCGGTTAGGTCGACAGGCTGGTCATTTCCAAAGTCGATTCCCCTCTCCTTTCCCTTTCTCTTCCCCTTTCTCTCCAGCTTACGCAATTCTGCTTTCCAGTTGCTCTATCTGCATTTGTGAGTAGGAGAAAACAGGGGTTACTTGGCCCAGTATCTGCACAATCAGGTCTTCAGGGCTTGCGATGTCCTCAAAAGTCATGGAGGCCGGAGCCGGGGTGCCTTGCCCCAGGAGTGCCTGCCATGGCCTGTGCTCAGAGGACACTGTGAGCCCGGTGTGGTCTGTTGGCGGGCGGGGCATCTGCCCAGAAGCTGCCCCGGGCTTGCGTGCGTGGGGGGGCAGGGTCCTCCACTCCATCCAGCTCTCTCCATCCACAGCGGTTGTTTTCCTCGCCCCTTACGTGCCCCTTGGGAAAATGCAAGTCATTTATAGGGGTAAATGGTTATTAGGCCTTACGGGGAGACGACATGGCCCAGTGGTTAATCAGCAACCTTGTTTCAAATCCCATCTGTGTCGTTCGCCAGCTGCGAGTCTTTCACGAACTTGACTTAAATTCCTCAAGCCTGGGTTTCCTCACCAGGTCTGGCCAAGTGGCCAAGTGTCCTTAGCCCGGTGCCTGGCAGATGGAGAGCCCTCCGTAAAGGGAAGCTATTGTAGTGGTTCTCTGTTCTCTATGCCACTAACGCAAGGCGTGCGCGTGTGCGTGTGAAGGCATGTGCGCGTGTGGGAGTGTGTATGGTGCGTTGGGAGAAAGGGGGTGCGGTTGCTGAGGCCCCATTTCAGAGCCAGAGCTGCTGAATTTCCGCTCCTGGGGAAAATGTGAATGTTTTTTCTGTGTGGCAGGGAGAGGCGGCTCAGACTCTCCCACCAGCAGTTCATCAATTGAAAGAAAACATGTGGTGACAACAAGCCACGGTAGAGGTCCGTCCGTGAACTGAGCTAAGAGTAAAAATAAATAGAAAGAGGAAATTTTGTTTTGCTTCTTAAGGGAACTTCTCTTCCCCTCCCACTGCACTGACCATGTCACCTACACTCTCACGTGTCCACTCCACAATCCCTCCACTGGTGGGCTTTTCTTCTCCCCCTTTCTTTTCCTCTTGAGTAACAGTGTCTTGAACAGTGGCTCAGCTATCCGGAAGCGGAAAAGCTCTGAGGTGACCCTTAAAGAACAGGAGCGGGCACAGGTCACACCCTGTGCGATCGTGGGGCACCTGCACACACATGGCAGCCCGCCTCAGCGGCGCCCCAGCTGTCCCGGGCAGGCAGCCACTGGGGCAAGCGAGTGCTAGGCAGCTGGGAGCTTGTCCTGCAAAGCACTAAAAAAATTTTTAAAAAAATAAGGAAGAAGGAAGGAAGGGAGGGAGGGAGAGGACATTTTGGGTGGACAACTTTCTAAAGTGTAATTTAACCCTCTCCTGCTTTCTGAGGCTCTGGGAAACCTACTTTCACATCTTTTTTTCTTTTCTCGGTCTGGAAGTCATCCCGAGAGCCGACTCTAACGCTGCTGAAGAGCAAACTGAGAAGTAAGGTCATGTGCTGACCAGGTGGAGACGGATATTTGCCCGCGGACTGAGGCCCAGACCGCAGTGTCTTTTATAATTGTGTCTGCCTTCTGCATTTTCCCATCGTTCCCTCCTTGGGTGTCTGCAGTCACTTCCCACTGGCCGTAAGCCTGTAGCAAGCCGTCTCCGCAGGGATGTTCTGGCTCTGACCCGCTAAGGACGTGCAAGTGAGACCACGACCCCCGGTACAGTTGTGTGTGCCACGCAAGTAAGGGCCGTTTCTCCTGTGAGAGAAGCAGTGGGAGAAAATCAGTCCTCAAGTTTTGCTGTACTTTTTAAAAAGTCCTCGTTTCTAAACTATCTGCTGGATAAGTGAGACTGTGCAATGGGCAGTTCCGTGTAAATAAAACGTACGGAGAGTATCATCAATCCCTGTCAGCTGTGCGAGGGGATCATTGGTTCCTCAAACGCCACATGCAGGTAATACGCGTCTTCAGTGCCCTCGGGTTTTGGAAATGTTAATAGCTGTGAACTGACGTGAGAGAAAAATATTTCAAGCCTCCTTCAGTGATTTTTATGCTCATAAAAATGTTCTCAGTGCATCAGAGGCAGTGTTCGCTCGCAGGGGAAGAACAGCCTAGAAACCTGGCCCGGGTGCTGCCCCCCCACTGGGGCACAGTCTCCCGGGTACAGATGCACTTCCATGACTGCCCATTTCCGCTCAAGATTCTGTTGGTCAAGAACGTAATCTAGGCAGTCGCCTGCCTTTCAGGATTTCCTGGCAGAAGCTGCAATGAATAGTAACAGCCCGTGGCTGGGAGCCGTTAGTCACCACACAATGTCACGTTCAACTCCATGATGCTCCTGATTTACGACTTCGTCCCCCGTCCTCCAGTGCACCGACAAGCAGCGGCAGCTCGGGAGGCGAAGGGACTCAGAGCACATTGAGGGCTGGGCCAGTCTTCCAGAAAGACCCTCGCGCTGGCCCCCAGGCCTTGGAGGCCTCGATACTGTTTGTATTGGCTTTCATGCACAGAACAGCCTCGTGGCCCGCCTCGCAGTCAGCGGGTTTGTCTCAGGTTAAAGTTTTGCCAGTACAGAGGAAGGTGTGCTTACCCCAGTTCCATGGCAAGCCTCGTGCAGACGGCGCCGGGGGACGTTCTTAGCACGCATGCTGGACGCTCCCGTCACATTTCTCGCAGTGAAAGTGGGGGCGGGAAAGCCAGCCATTGTCAAACGTTTGGCTGACGTTAGACTACTCACCAGAAATGGTTCACAATCACGGCCGTCAAGGGGCGGGGCGGTCGCCACTGTCGTCGTTGGCGCCTGCGTGGATCGCAGACCCGCGTCCCAACGTCAACCCAGACTCTGCATGCGGGGGCACACTGACGGGGAAGCACACTCTTCCTCCCTGCAGCAAGGACACCCCGTACCTAGGATTTTAAAGTGCGTTAGAATTGAAAACGATTTCACAAACTGGGTTTCATTGTGTTTTCCACCCTCTTTATTTATTATTTATGCCTCGGTCACACTGTGTTAAACACAACTCTGAGTGCTTTAAAAGGCTAATTCACTTAATCCTCGTAACAACCTGGCGAGACAACTGCAGTAATCCCAGTTCACACTCCTGTGAACCGAGGCACGCAGAGCCGAAGCAACGCGTCCCGGGCCACACTGCTAGAGAGAGGTGGGGTGAGTGGCTGAGCCCCGGCCCAGACCAGGGCAAGCGCAGACCCACCACGCAGTGTGAGGGGCAGTACTGGCAATTTTCTTTCCTTCTCAGACAAACTGAACTGGAGTTGATTTGTAAACTATGTGCCGTATTAGCTTCTAGGGCAGCCATAACGAAGTACCCCAGGCTGGGTGGCTTAACCACAGGAATTTACTTTCTCACGGTTGTAGAGGCTGGAAGTCCAAGATCAAGGTGTTGGCAGGGTTGGTTCTTCCTGAGGCCCCTCTCCTGGGCTTACAGATGGCGTCTTCTCTCTGTGTCCTCACACGGTCTTCCCTCTGTGTGAGTCTGTGCCCTCATCTCCTCTTCTTATAAGGACACCACTCATACAGGGTTGGGCCTGGCTTGAATTCATTTTACCTTAATTAGCTGTTATAAGACTCTGTCTCCATACAGAGCCGTCCTCTGAGGGGCTGGAGGCTAGGACTTCCATATGGAAATTCGGGGAGACACAGCTCAGCCTGTAACATTTGCTGCATAGTCACGATGGGCTAACCACTCTGCGAAATGCGCTTCCTGTTCTGTAAGAAGAGACAATATTCCTAATGGAAGTCTATTCCAGCGACCCAGTTGAGACGGCCTTTGGTTTCTTCTGGATGGTTAGTCTGACAGGCCTCTCCACTTTGAGGGGGACACCACGACAAGGGCGCGTAGTGCGGAGACGGCTACTTTACTTTGACTTCTTCCCTTCCTCTTCTTACACCGTGTGCGGGGGTTTGGGGGAACTATCCATCCGTCCATCCATCTTCACCCGTCCGTCTGTCCACCCACCCACCCAGCATCTCCGTGGGCCACAGAGTGAGGAGTGAAGTCGTCATCTTGCACAGGCCTTTAACACTCCATTTTAGCTTTCTCTTCAGAAAGTGTGTCTTTTAAGCCAATTGCACAAGGTTTGAAGCAGTATGAAGGGAAAGAGCTTTATGGCAAAAAAATGTATGGTAAGCTGTCTTCCACTACAGGTACATCCAGGTTACGATGAACACTCAGAGATACGTGTGAAGAACAGGGGCGCGTACAGGTGAGGGATTCACCTCACAGTGTCTGGCATGTTGCAGGTGGTTAAACATGTTAAGGGAAAGGAGGGAGAGAGGGGGAAAGGGAGAGAGAGAAGAAGAAAGGAAGGAAAGAAGAGGAAGGAAGGAAGGAAGGGGAAGGGAGGAAGGAAGGGGAAGGGAGGAAGGAAGGGGAAGGGAGGAAGGAAGGGGAAGGGAGGAAGGGAGGAAGGAAGGAAGGAGGAATCTGAAGGCAGGCAGGTATCAGGTCCCAGTTTTTCCCGACAAATGGTGTAAACAGACACCGACAATGATGTAGCTGCCTGCGATGATTAATCACAGGTAGCACTATCCTTTTCCTCTTCATGTAAGAGGAAACATCATCTTGCCTCTCCTAGTTGTAATTCTAAGTCTCCAAGGAGGGGACGTCTGCCTTAGCTCTGCAGTCGTTTCTGCAACTCTCGTCATGGCGGCGGAAGCGCCACCTGAACAAGTTCTGAGGCCCCACCCCAGGGTTAGCATCGGTGCTAGCCGTTCCTCCGTGCTCCTTCGGCTTTAGCCCCACGAAAGTAAAAGCAAATGGCACTGGTGAAGCTGCCGGCACGGTGCTGAGTAACCACAGCACTCCTTTATTAACATTAATAAACTACAGGAAGCGTTTGAGAAACCTGGTGCTCTGGTCCTGTAAATTCAACACCATGTGACCGCTTACTAAATGCTGGGCTTAGTTCACCCCCCATAACAGGGATGCCTTCCCCTCCCCTTGGGGCACGCGTGCCGAGCTTGGGGAACGGTCCCTGTTCTGCCCTTCCATGAATGGACAGAAAGGTGGGTCCAGAAAAAATACGTGCCCTTACGTCCCTCGATATTTTTGGAAACGACCAGATGGTTACTGTGGTGGATTATAATACACGTTGTCCACAGTATCTGTTCCTTCTACTTGGAAAGGGTTTACTTCCCTACCCATATCAGGCCTCCTTACCTGTAGGACACACGTCCCTGCCTCCTTGTCAGGCTGGCCACGGGATTCACTTTGAGTGACACGTGAGTAGACATTATATGGTGTATGCCATTATGAGCAGACGCCTTAAATGTGGCTGTGTGGTTCAGCTTGGTCTCTTCCTTTTCTGTCCCCTCCCAAGACAGCGGCACGTGCCACATCAAGACTGTCCCTTCAGCTGACGCGTGGGACAGAGCCACAGCCAACCCAGACTCCCCAGATAGCCTGAGCGAGAAATAAATGACCGATGCCAGCTGCGGAGACTTGGCGGAGGTGGGGGGCTGTTAGGTAACAAGTCCGACAATACAGTTACACAAGACGTTGCTGAGTTTGCACAAATGAAACGAGGTAGCATGTGAGGGCAAGAAGACACTCCCTTTCCAGCTGGTGAGGACTAATTTATAAACACAGAAGAACACACAGCGCACATGGCAGAACACGTGCTGAAGAGCATGCTGTAGAAAATCATGATTCCTGATTTAATCATGGAAAATCATGATTTAATCATGACTGAATCATGATTAAATCATGAAATATACAGGGGTGGGCAAAAGTAGGTTGACAGTTGGGAGGGTGCAAAACACAAGAGTTTATTCTTGTAACATTGCTTATTAATTGCGCATTATTTATTTGTACTACGTGGAAACCTACTCGGCCCACCCCTGTGTACCAAAGGCCTGACGGAGCTAAGGAGAAGGCCTTTCCAGCTGAGCGGGTGTTTAATATAGGCAGAGTTTACTTCAGACTGATGGATATCTTTCAGACGTTTTGTTTCATATGGGTGCATTTATGTGTATATTTATGTATACTCACACCTAATGCCATTTGTACCCTCTAACCCCCATTTTCTGTGAGGCCCTGGTCTTGCCAACTGAGGTTTTGCCAGCATGTTTAAGGGCTGCCGTGGCTGGTGACAGATTATAGTTCTGCCATCCAACAGGTTTTTGTTTTGTTTTTTCAGATCCTCACCCGAGGACATTTTCTCATTGCTTTTAGAGAGAAAAGGAGGGAGAGAGGAAGAGGTGGGGAGAGAGAGAAACATCTATCTAAGAGAGAAACACAGATCAATTGCTTCCATTTGCACCCCGACTGGGGATCAAACCTACAACCTAGGTTATGTGCCCTGACTGGGGATCGAACCCACAACCTTTCAGTTTACGGGATGAGGCTCCAACCAACTGAGCCACATGGGCCAGGGCCATCCAGCAGATGGTTTGATGAGTGTTTATTGAGTATAAACACTAGGAGACACTAGGGCCCATGACAAAACTCAGGGCTTCTCACAGAGTAGGAGCTACTCTGAATGAATATGAATACCGTAAAGTTAGGGAAGATAAGGGGTTAGCTTTTACCGAGGTTGTTCGTGGTGGACATCATCACGAATTATCTCAAAAAGACAGGTGTCGGCTCACGCCATAGGACATGCGTCATGTAAGTAATTTTCTTGTGCTTGCCAGTGTGTCCACACAGCAAGTGGGGATCGTGAGGAAGAGGGGAATGTCTAAAATGTTCGAGAGCACCTGCTCTCTGTGATTAGGTGCTGTGGCCCCTCTCCTCTGCTGTCGAAGGCTTGGGGGTTACTGCTCTTGCCCCCGTGGTTGGCTCAGGCCCACAGCGATGGCCTCCTCTTCTGCTCTGCGCCTTTGGCGGAGCTGGACACACCTGGGAGGGGAAGACCCTGGCCATGGACGACAAAGAATTGAGAGCACACACTCTGGAACTTGGAGGTAAGTCACTAACACGCAGTTCAGGTTTCAGGCGGAGTTATCACCCAGCAGAACTCGTACAAAGGCGGCAGAGAAGGAAACACGTGGCTTCCGCCTCGTCCTTTCATCTACAGACTCTGTCTTCTGCCAGGACCAGGCCGGTCACACGTGATCTGCCTCTCGAGCCACTGCATGGCTCGTAATAGAGGCCAACAGCTGGTCTGCCGGCCCACTGCTGCGGCCATGAAAGGCTCCTGAACTCAGCACGCGGGGCGGCCATCTCGCAAGGCAGCCGGGCGAGGCTGAGACAGAGGGCAACCGTGCAGCTGAGGGGGTGGGGCTGGGGCCTCGATCTTGGCATTAACCATCTATATTCACTATATTTGAACTACTCTGCCTCCAAACTGATGACGATGCAGGCAACACATCCCTTTGCTTGGCCCACTTTGACGGGTTTTCTGTTCATTAAAGCTACTACAGTCATCTAGAATGATCCTCTGACCTTTCACCCTTTCACAGATGACACGTCTGAATCAGCTCGGGACAGACTCTCCCCTGACAGTGTCTAGGGGCTCCATGAGGGAATAATAATCTGCCCGTGGGCAGGGTCCACTCTCTCTGTTTCTTTGCTTTGTATATAACGCACAGGCCGCAATGGGCACCCAAAGGAGCAGCTGCTGGTTGTCCATACAGTAGATGTTGAATGCATGAATATGTACATACTTTGGAGACGGGATAGATGCTCCTGCAAGGAAAAGCTGAACACCCAGGGAGGACAGCCATATTCTTGTGAGTCTAAGCTCCGTTCTTCCCGGAGAGAGCCAAGTCTCCTAGGCAACCGGGCTGTCACCTACGCTGTGAACCCAGCTACGAAGACAGCCAGGAGTTTACCTTCCACCTCTCCCCTCAGTGAGGGCACAGCAGGTGCCAGCGAATTTCACAAATAGAACATAGTAAACATGCTTTAATTCAATGAAATACTTTGGAAATTAAATATAATAACAGTATACCTCCCACTTACTCCAGCAACCAGTTAGGTTTATGGCTTCCGTGTGATCAGTATTAGGAGACACCAGGAATGGCCAGATCTGCCTGTTCTGTGTCTGGATCCCCACCGACCTACGCACTCTGTGAAGGCCATGGCCACGCCTGCCTGGGCCTCTGCTGGGTCCCCAGGTCCTCCCCGAGTTCCCGTATTGTTGTAGGTGCTAGACACCTACTTGTGGGTTGAATAACTGATCAGCTGTAGTGCAGGCCCCAACGCTGTAAGGGGGTCGGCCCGTGCCCCAGCTAGGCAGGGCCCCTGGCGGAGTGCTGTTTTAGGGATTCGGAGGGAACGTCGAGTGGATGAGTTAGTGCACGGAAATCGCATGTAAGGCTTTTGTGGAAAGGGGCACTCAGGCATCTAATCCCAGACCAGGACAGGAGTCTATCACATTGAGAAGACCTTCCATTTATCAAGCAAAGACTGTGCTTCTAAAGCTGTGCTGTGTGCCTCAGACATTAATTCAGTCAAGGCTCCCACTGCCCCACAGCTGCCGAGGCTCGGGTGATCCTGAGGACCCCACCTCACCTCCTGGTGTTCCTGCCCTCATATCATCTTCTTCCCGTGAGTGTGGGCTCGATTCATATACTCACTTCTAACAGAGTGTGGTGGAAGGAATGGGATGTCACTCACAACACCAGCTAATAAAAAGACTGTGGCCCTGCTGGTGTGGCTCAGTGGATGGAGCACCAGCCTGGGAATCAAAGGGTTGCTGGTTCGATACCCAGTCAGGGCACATGCCTGGGCTGTGGGCCAGGTCCACAGTGCGGGGTGGGAGGCAACCACACATTGATGTCTCTCTCCCTCTCTTTCTCCCTCCTTTCCCCTCTGTCTAAAAATCAATCAATAAAATCTTAAAAAGACTGTGGCTTCCATCTCGCATGCTTGAGATGCATGCTGTGATCTGCCCTGTAGAGAGGCCCATGTGGCAAAGACCCGAGGAAGGTCTTCAGCCAATAGCTGGTGAGGAGCTGAGACCCTCTGTCCAATCCCTGCAAGCAATGGCATCCGGCCAACCACCACGTGCATGGACTTGGGAGAGGAGTCCCCCCAGTCAAACCTTCAGGTGGGACCACAGCCCCAGATGACAACTTACTATCAACCTACTGAGATATTTCAAGGCACAAGCTCCCAGCCAAGTCATGCCAGGCTTCATAACCCCACAGAAATTGTAAGATAATGAATTATGATTGTTCTAAGCTGCTAAATTTGGGAAGTAAATAGTTCTACATCAAGCGAGAAATAAGACAGGCAGGTGCCAGTATTATTTGCACTATACAGAAGGGGAAACTGAGGTCCAGAGAAGCCAGGGAATGATGGTGCTAAGCCCAGCAGTGTCGTTCAGCCAGAGGAGGAAATGGGCAGGATTGCCAAGTACCCAGGCTTTGCAAAAGCGAAAATGCCTCCTCCTGAGCCACGTAAAAAATTTGAAAGCGACCAAAGGGAAACATTGTGGATCACACAAGCCACGACAGAGTACCACGTTCCACTTCCCGCACAGACGACCTCGCTGCCTCTCAGGGCACCTCTCCAGCCACAATCCCTCCAACAGCCATTGCTGCTGGCTGCCACTCCAGCCCTAGGAATTATGCAAAACTCAGCAATGTGCAAGTGCAATCAAAGTTATATAAATATGGTATGTAGTGTATACACGCACATACATATGAGAATTCGGGGTTGGGATTGTTCCTGTTATCTACCGAGGCATAACCAATCACCCCAAAACACAGAGATTTAAAGCCACGACAGCATTCTCTGACTTCCCATGGCTTCTGTGGGCCAGGAAGGTGGCAGGCAAGTCCAGCCCGGGGCTGCTTATGCCACTGCCATCAGAGGCTGGGCCCACTGGGGGCTGCTCTGGCATCCTCCTGCGATCTTCCCCTGGCAGCTCTTTGGGCTCCCGCACCCCATGCCGATCTCAGGCCCCTCAGACTGCTCACTCAGGGCCCAGGGCTTCGGGGACCAGTGAGCAGAAACCAGGCAGAGCAGATTCACCTTCGTGCACCAGACACGGACTCGCAGATCCTCATTTCTACCATACCCGGTGGTCCAAACCTTCACAGGAGCCTGCCCGGTGTGAAGGGGGCGAGGCAGAGACGTTACTGACCTCCCAATGGGAGGAATCTCAGAGAAACCGCAGACATGTTTTTAAAGGGCCACAGTGCTCTGTATACTTGCTCAAACGTGAAGTGAGGGCACGTGCCTACCGGGGCTGCTCAAGCAGTTCTGGGGGCAGAGAATATCCCAGCTTACACGTCTGTGTTTTAGTTCACGCCTTTCACGCTATTTTTGTAGATAGATAGATAGATATGATTTATGAATAAAAATATCTTGGGAGGCATGCTCAGAAGTTTTGCTGATGATACGTATAATTTAAAAACTTTTCTTATATTGCTGAATAATTAGCCCAGAACCTTGGTTTCTTTCCCTACTTACTAAAAAATGAAGGACCCTCTCTATCAAGACCTACCAATCAAATTTTAACCTTTCTAAAGAAAGAATGCTTCAGAGAGGTCTGTTTTCTAACCCACTCTGTGGACGGACATTTAGGGAGATTCCAGCATTCCCGCTTTTCCCAACGATGCTGTGCCACTCACCCTTGGCCTATGTGCCACGGCCTGATTTTGCCCACATAGTTGTGGGCTGAAGGAAGCAGTGGAATTCCTGGGTCAAATGTTATATGCATTTAAAGTTATGATTGATGTTGCTAAGTTGCTCATAGAAGAAGAATCTTAATAGTGGCCAAATGACCCCCAATGGACAGTCCCCATAATAATGTGTATTATTATGCCTCTTTCTCCACATATTTTCACATGCACCGACTTTTATAAAACTTTACTATCTTTGCCAATTAGGTGAAAAGTGCTATCCTGTAATCACTTGGATATGTGTCTTTAATTTCGAGCAAAAGTGCTTACCACACATTTGTATGAATATTCTTTTCTTTTTTAAATCCTTACCCAAAGATTTGTTTATTGATTTTTTTTTTTTTTTTGAGAGAGAGAGACAGAGAAAGGCAGGGGAGAGAGAAACACCATTGTGAGAGAGAAGCACTGATTGGTTGCCTTGTGTATATGCCCTGACTGGGGATCTAACCTGCCACCTTTTGATGTTCAGGAGGGCTCTCCAATCAACCGAGCCACCCGGCCAGGGCTGTGTTACTTTTCTTGTAATAGAAAATTGCTCAATATTCTTTGCTTGATTTTTTTATTGCTTTATTCTGCTTTTGTTTTATTGATTTTTACTAGCTCTTTGTAATTTTAAGGAACTTAGACTTGTGTCTTTCATATGTGTTGCCAATATTTTCCCTGTTTTGTCACTTTTCAAAGATACCTTTGTAGCGTAAAAGTGTGTATGCTTTTAAGGTGTAAAAATTTTAATCTAGGGATTCTACACTAGAAAGGACATCTCCATACAAAGATAATCAGAAAACATACCCATGATGTTTTGGTCCCATGGTTTCATGTTTCATCTTCGAGGTTTTTATCCACATGGAATTCATTGAGAGTAAAGAGTAAGGTAAGAACTAGCTTAAGTTCAATTTCTTTTTCCAAGTGGCTAGCCAATAGTTCCAGCGCCATGTGTTGAATAATTCCTGATTTCACCAATTTCAAGCAACTCTTACTAACTTACCCTGACCCTCACCCACTGATTGTCTAAGGCTGACCATTCTGGGCACACGGTAATGACCTAGAACTAGGGTAGAAGCTACCGCTGAGCTTCGGGAAAGGAGAGAAGATCGAGAACGCTGGTCACACCACTTGTCCCCACTAACAGATTCCTGCCCTGCCCGGGGGGGCTGAGCTGAGCATCCCACCCCATACCCCTGATCCCCAGGCCCCCCACCTCCATCCTGGGCCTCTCTGAGAACATTTCGTTATGTCTGTTTGGCAATTCCTTTCGGGCAGTTGAGGGAAATCAGAAGTAAAAGAGACTTCCAGATAATGGGTAGAGTAAGCCCTGCATCTGGGCTTGAAGCCCTGCTCTGCCACTTACTGGCCCGTGGCCACTTACCTTCTTCTCTTTGGACTTCGGTTTTCTTATATGTAAAGGGAGAATAACAATGCCCATCGCCCAGTGTTATTGTGGTAATTAAATGGCTTAAAGCCCTGACACAGTCGGTATTTAATAAGTATTAGGTTTTTCCTCAGCTCTTAATTATATTTTTCCCTTCATAATCAGAATGGATCCTTCAAGAACTTTCTGAAGTGGGGAAGGGGAACCTTTTTACAAGTGAGGTCATCAGCTCACAGAGGGAACAGTGATAACCAAGGACCGTGTACGTTACATGCACTAATTTCTTTAATATCCATCCTTCCATCGCCTTCCTTTGGCAAGCATTAGCTTGTTCTCCGTATCTATGGGTCTATTTCTGTTTAGTTTGGTTTATTTATTTTGTTCTTTAGATTCCACATACCAGTGAAATCATGTGGTCATTGTCTTTGTCTGACTTATTTCACTTAGCACAGTGCCCTCTAGGTCCTTCCATGTTGCAGCAGATGACAAGGTTTTGAGCATCTTTTCGTATGTCTATTGGCCATGCGTATGTCCTCTTTAAAGAAATGTCTATTCAGGTCCTCTGCCCATTTTTTAATTGGGGTTCTTTGGTGTTAAGTTGTATAAGATCTTTGTATAGTAAGGATATTAACCCCTAATCAGATATATTATTTGCGAATATCTCCTCTCATTCAGTCAGCTGTCTTTTTGGTTTTTGATAGCTTCTTTTACTGTGCAAACAATTTTCAGTATGATGTAGTTCCATTTGTTTATTTGTTCTCATTTCCCTCTCTAGGGAGACATATCCAAAAAGATGTTGCTAAGAGCAATGCCAAAGGGTTTACTGCATGTGTGTTCCTCTAGAAGTTGTATAGTTTTAGGTCTTAAATTTAAAGGCTTTAATTCATGTTGAGTTTATTTTTGTATTTGATTTGAGAAAGTGGTCCGATTTCGTTTTTTGGCATATATCTGTCTAGTTTTCCCAGCACCACTTGTTGAAGAAACTGTCTTTACTCCATTGTATATTCTTGCCTCTTTTGTCATAGATTAATTGACTGTATAGCCATGAATTGATTTCTGGGCTCCCTATTCTACCCCATTGATCCATGTGTCTATTTGTATGAAGTGCTGGGCTGTTTTGATTATTGTAGCTTTGGATTATAGTTTGGCAGTTCTTACCCACGCGATCCCTTTCTGGGTCAGTGCACTGGGCATAGCCACCCTGCACGCCGATTTGCAGAGTGCTTGTGGAGACCATTCAGGAAAAGCTACCAATACACAAAATGAATTATTTTGTGCCTGTGAAGGTGAACAACTGTAGGACTGTGTTGACATGGCCCTGGTCTTGAGGACGGGGAAAAGCTCTTGGCCTTGTTATTAGTCCGTGTGACTTGGTGAGGTGGCGTGAGTGGGAGAATTCTCCGAGATTGTTACTCCTGCCTTGGTTTATATGACAGAAGCTAGGATTGGGCTGAAGATACCTTTCCATTGGCTTCATCTAGGCTGCTTGGGAAAAGTTACATTAGCGCTGGGATTCACCCCTCACCTAGACAGAGGTGGCTACTAGATTCACTTGCATGGACAAGTGCGCCGAGACCCAAAGGTCCAGGATCCAAGCCAGTTGCAAGGGAGTCATGGGAGAGGTACAGGCACCTCCTTTCCACACTGAAAGGTGCGAGGACTGTAGGGCAGCCCCTGAGCTCATCTGAAAGAGAAAGACCCTCCCACTGGGGATGGGGCAATCCCCCCCCCCCCACATACCTCGGCAGAAGCAACAGGAGGCAGCATCTGGGTTCTCCTGGAGCCTGCAACAACTCCCGAGTTCCAGGGGTTGCAGGAGCCCCTGCAGCCCCTTGTCACGCCACTCCACACCCACTCCTCTCCCCCACCAAGAATGGGCCCACAGAACTCTGGGCTAGTTAAGGACCCACATTTTCACCTTGGTTGGGCAGCCCCCACCCAGCAGGGTGCTGGGAGGGGGAAGGGGAGAGGGGAGAGCTAGCAGGTAAAATGTTAGTGCCCGTCCCCGTGAGATTGTGCACTCCCAGAGCCTCTGGCTTCACAGGAACAGAAGTGGCCACTTGGATGTAAAAACAATTGTGTTAATGCAAAGTCTGCGGCCACAAGACCCGATGGGATGTGGATCCAGCAGCTGACAGAAAATCAGATGGCCGAACACAAGAATTTCAAGTAAATACACGTATGACCCCCACGATGCAGAATCAAGGTGTTGCAGTGATTTTTTTTTAGACCGAGGATATTTCCCATCACGGATATTTCTCATCCTCCAATTCCTTGTTCCTGAATTTTTTATTCACTTAAAACTCACAGTCATTTGCTGAATAAGGTTGAATGACTCCTACCTTTTTGTTAAAAGGGAGGAAAAGGCAGCTCTGAAATGAATGGCTTCATTGATTCAAATGAGTACAGAGCCCATCCAGCGAGACCACCCAGGACCCTGCACCAGCCCCTCCTGTCCGGCTCTGAAGCAACGCTGTCTTGCAATCAGAGACCCCTCTGTTTCCTCAAAGATGCTAAAGCGGGGCGGGGCATCACCTGGTGGGTGACACGGCAGCCACCAGCCCTGAGGGTGGTGAAGCAGGAGGAGCACACGGAGGTCACGAGTGTCCTGAAGGAGGAGTCTGGTCACTGGGCAGGGAAGGGGACCACCCCCTCATCTGCGCTGCTGAGGCCACAGAACGACTCAGATGGAGCGACACCGACTAGCTTGCAGAGAGGGACCCACAAGTGTTTGGGTGTGGGGACCTGTAAGTGCCCCCAGGGTGCTGTGAAAGCCCGAGGCCGGCGCCTGCGGGAAGGAGGCCCAGGGGAGGAAGGAACCACCGGGTCCCTAAGGCACCATGTTGAATTTCTCAATCTCACTTTGTTTAGCTTGGGGAAAACATTTTTCGGTCCTGAAAAAAACCCGCTGTGGTTTTTCTCTCTCACTGCCATCCTCTGTAATCGCCACTTGCAAGAAAGAGTTTCACCATTTTCCCATAAAACCAGAAAATGAGGATGTTGGGCAGACATTCTTTGTTTCTTTCCTTCCAATTCCGTCGGTCCCCCCCGACACGGGCCGACCCTCTGCAGGCTGGCCCGTCTGCCCGCTGTCCCCACCCGTCCCTCATTTGCTCCCTCAGGGCTCCAGCCAGGCCTTGTCCCGCCCCCACCTCCTCGTCTGGCTTCCTCTTCCAGAAGCCAGCTCAGCGCTGTCCTGCCTGAGGAACAGCCCAGTCGAGGCCGCGGTAGCCTGGGGTCCTGTGCACACCCAGTGGCAGGTCAGCCCTGGGCTGCCTGCCAGCTGCAGGGAGCTCACCACTTCCTCCCCGAAGTCCCCCCACATTCCTGCAATTGCTCCTCGGTGCGTCCCTTCTCCCTGCGGGCATGCAATTCACCCTGCAGACAGTGACAGCGCTCCACAAAGGCTCATTGCGCGGCACAATGTCATTTTGTACCCGACCCTAGTCAGTCTTCCAAAGCCATTTCACGTGCTGGTGCGTGGTGCGTGGTGCGTGATGCGTGACGCATGCGGCCGGGTCTCCTCAGCCAGCACCCTGGAAGGGATGCCTCTGGTCTCCCAGCCACTTTCTGTTGCTCATCCTCCCCCCGCAGGTTTGCTCACACCTTGGCACCGTCGAGCTGCTGACAGACACCAGTTCTGTCTCTTCTCCCTTCACAGGGCGGGGGCAGGGGGTGAGTAGCACGTTAGTCAGCGCCCCTGGACTCTCTTCAATTGTTCTGCGGCTGACTCACCATGTGCGCGTGGACAAGTCACTTCCCTCTCTTGGCCCCAGCTCTGCCAGCCCCTCCAGGCTCTCCGCACGGCCTGAAAGAATGTGACTAGAATCAACATGACGTCCCCTGTCCATGCGGCAACTATCGAATTCATTTTCCAACTGTCACTTTTGAGAGCAGAAGGGGCGTTCGTGATTGTGTGGGGACAGGCTTCGACAGGCTTGTCCCTGGCAGGTTCCAGACCTCATGCAAAGCCCGGTAGTGGAGCGGGCTTTCCTTAGCGTCTCACCTCCTTGCTCCTGGAGACAGAAGGACAGCAGCTTCCTACAGTGGCTGCGACTAGCTCGGCTCTCCAGGGTCGAGAGATTCAGGCTGCCTTACGTACACTTCTAACCTACGTGTGGAAGTCAGTGGGCAGAATCCTCCGATGCCCACAGGGCGATCTGAGAAATGGGGGGGGTGATGCGGCACAAAGCTGTCCCTGTGACAAAGAAGGCTCCTACCTGATCGTTGTTAAGTCCCAGCCTCAAACATGAAACCAAGCCCTGTGCCTCTGACGTTAAACTACTCTGACATCAAGCACTCGCCTGTTTGAGGATACAAAGTAACGCTTGGCCCAGTCGTTAATCTGGGCCTGTGGGAAGGACTAGCCAGGACTCCACTGTGGCTCTAGGGGGTCTGAGTACCTTGGGAGAAGGTAGAGGTGGGTGTGTTTGCACAAAAGATCGATCTCTGCGCCCACAGTTCCTTCTCCGGGAAGGACATCCAGGCCCGCACGGAGAACCAGTATGCAGCATGCAGCCACAACCAGGAATCAGCAGAAACGGAGCCGCCCGGCTTGGCTGAGAAACCGGATACTAATTCGTCCTTGATAAGCTGTTGCTCAACCCTCCGGCCCCGCAGGCCCCATGCCTCCTTGACAGGGACCCGGCCAAACAGCGATCCTGGGCAAGGCCAGCGGGCCAGCCAATGCCAGCCCTCCTGGGGTCAAACCAGGGCTGGGAGGGCCCAGGCCACCCTGCGAGGTGCCAGGCACTGGGCAGAACCCCAGGAAGGCAGGTTTTTGCAGCTCCCATTTCCTAGTGGAAAGCGTAGGTTTCCCGAAACTGCTGAGCAAAAGACCCAGGCGCCTTCAGCCCAGGTCCCTTCTAGTTGGAGCCACATGGGGGCCCGGGATGCTGGGTCCAGTCACTGGCCTCACGGGGAAGTGGCGGGAGGTTCGGCCATGCATGATGTCCAGGTGCCACAGTCTCAGGGGGAGCCCCGCCCCCCAGTGGGTGCACAGTTGGGACCGTGAGCTTTGCCACCAGACAGCCCCACAAACCTCTCGACGTGGTTGCTCCACTATGGGGGGCGGGAGGTTGGGGGGAGAAAGACAGCACAGGAAGTGTCTCCCTGGGTTTATTTATTTTCTCTTAAATGTAAACTGGTACAACCACTATGGAAAACAGTATGGAATTTTCTCAGAAAACTAAAAATGGAACTGCCTTTTGACCCAGCAATTCCACTGCTGGGATTATATCCCAAGAACCCTGAAACACCATTCCAAAAGAACCTATGCACCCCAATGTTCACAGCAGCACGATTTACAATAGCCAAGTGTTGGAAGCAACCTAGGTGCCCATCAGTAAATGAATGGATCAAAAACTATGGTACATGTACACAATGGAATTCTATGTGGCAGAAAGAAAGAAGGAGCTCCTACCCTTTGCAACAGCATGGATGGAACTGGAAAGCATTATGTTGAGTGAAATAAGCCAGGCAGTGAAAGACATATACCATATGATCTCACCTTTAACAGGAACCTAAGCAACTAAACAAGCAAGCAAGCAAAATATAGCCAAAGACATTGAAATAGAAAATAGGATGACAGTAACCAGAGGGGAGAGGGGAGGGAATTTCAGGGAAAAAGGGAGGGGATCATAGGAACAAGTATAAAGGACACATGGACAAAAGCTAAGGGGGGTGGAAATGGGAGGGAGGTGGGGAGCACTGGGGGGTTGACTGGGACGGGAGTAAACGACAGAAAACTGTACTTGAATAACAATTAAAATTAGAAAAAGAAAAAATTTAAAAAAGTAAACTGAATTGGAAACGCCACAGAGACACCCAAGGCATTTTGACTGCCAGCACTTCGGGGCGGCGGGTCGTCTAGCCCTGCGCACGGCTGGCCCCTGACAAATGGCGGTGACAATGGCCGGAGTGCCTGGGTGCACGGCGGGTGCGGCGCTCGAGCGGCCTCCCTCTCATCAGAGGGCAGCGGGCTGCCGTGAGGTGGAGGCAGACCTGGTAGTTTAAGTCTAAGGGGAAACATTTCTCTTTGGTCCCAGAGCTCAGTGCCACACCTGGGGAACGTGGAGAAGAGACAGCTGTGCCCCCAACACAGGTGTCTGTGAGGGAGACCCCGGGAGCCATGGCCCGAGGGCCGGATTCTGCCCTTGGCGGTCTAACGCCGCATGACCAAGTGTGTGCTTCCCGTTTGCACACTCACAGGTGCTCCGTCCACCCAGGGGTACGATTCAGTAGCTTTGATTTCCTGTCACTCAGCCCCAAATTGGGAATGTCAGAGGGGTTGACAAACAGCTTGGCCTTTCCAGAAGGTAAAATTGGGTGGATGGCAGGAAGAGAGGCCGGGGGCGGGGATAGGGCGAGACTCCCTCCAGGTGTGGCTCATCCTCGCCACAGTCCAGGTTTAAAAATCCAGGTTCAGCATCTCGGGTCTCTGGGCTCTGAGGCTGTCCCGACAGACACATGGGAGATAGGCATCTGGGCCAGAGGGAAATGCTGCAGCTTCTCAGATGAGTTAGAGTGAGTCACAGGCCCCGGCCTCTCTCTAGTGACTCAGGACAGGGCCCAGGCAAGTCGTGTGACACTGAAGCCCAGCTGGCAGAGGGCCTGGAGCCGCCCTAATGGGCACACAGGACAGGACCGCTGCCCACGCAGAACCCACTGCCCTCACAGCTGCCCAGGAAGCCAGGGGGTCTCATCCCCACATTCCCCCATCACCCGCGTCCCTGAGTGGGGCCAGTCCACCCTCCCGCAGTTCTCTTGGGATTCGCCTGATTGCGCTGCGCTCAGCCACGCCCTCCCCACAGGGCAGCGGCGGGGCGGGGTGGTGCCCTGCTGACGTCACACCCCAGGACGGAGCAGACGGGCCAGCGGTCTGAGTCACGGTGTCGCCCGGTGCTCACCAGGACGGAGGCGGCCTGCTCTGGGTTCGGTGCTGTCGGCTCAGCCAGAGCACCTGTGACCAAATAAGGACGGGGTGAGTCACCTGGGTGCCTGGGTCTGGTCCTAGTAAGTCCCAAGAACACGAGAAATAAAATGGCCAACCATCACAGCTGGTCAAGTCATTTATCTATTCAGCAAGGAGTTTCCACTTCTTTCTAAGAAAGCCGAGGCTACGGGCTGGGTGGCTGTGGAAGGTATCTGTCAAGGAAAGACAGATTTGGATGAAAAAATCGTAAAGCCTTGACTGCCTTGGACACCCAGGTAGCCATCGGAAGTTTACAATCTAAAGGAAAACAAACACGGT
>PVKM010021838.1:0-22286 GCA_004027735.1 Carollia perspicillata | reverse complement strand
CCAACTTCAAAGATTGGGGGTGTCCTTCAGTTAAAGGTGGTATGCTTCATTATGGATCTAGATCCACACCTGGCCCCTGAGTCAGAGAAAATGAAGTAGGAGATCCCGTGGAAACTGGAGGAGGTGTGGCCTGTATGTTGCCCCCAGATACAGAGAGGCTGAAGGAGGTTTAGCAGCTGCTGGCAGTTCAGACACTGCCCCATGCCACAGCCGAGAGGAGAAAAGAGAACATGCTTAAGTTGCAATAGCCACCTGGCACCCTGAACCCGCCCACCATTTAGGCATAAGAAGTTGAATGCTGCTACTTCACTTCCACCTCTCAGATTTCATGCAAAATGTCTCTTCTGGCCCATGCTACATGGAATTATTTCAAACAGGGAAGAAAATTCTAGAAATGCTAGTTCCAGCTTAGCTAGATTGACAGAATACAAATCCACCACAAGCCTGTTTCTTTCTTTTTTTTCCCAAAATATGAAGAGATACTTATGTATAAATATCTCTTACAAGTAAATAAGACCAATAATCAACAGAAAAAATTCCCAGAAAGTAATATATAAATGGATGCAAAAAAAAAAAAAAAGGAAAAGAAGCCAGCATCATACATTATTAGAGAAATACAAACCCAACCATTGAAATAGTAGTTTTCACCTGTCATTCTGGCAAAGATAAAAAAAAGTTTGACATACAACATTATCATTAGGTTGCTGAGAAATAGGCATTAAAATTAATTATTTAAAATTATATGTTTCAATTACAGTTTACATTCAATATTTTGTATTAGCTTCAGATGTACATCATAGTGCCTAGACAACCATATACTTTATAAAGTGTTCCCCTCAATATTTCCAGCACCCCCCTGGCACTGTACACAGTTACTACAACATTATTGACTATATTTCCTATGCAGTACTTTATATTCCAATGATAATTTTGTAACTGCTAATTTGTACTTCACCTTTTCTACCCAGCCCCCTAATTTTCTCCCTTCTGGTAACCATCAATCTATTCTCTGTGTTTATGAACTTGTTTTCTGTTTTGTTTGTTGATGTTTTTCTTTAGATTCCACATATAAGTGAAATCATATATTTGTTTTCCTCTGATTAACTTATTTCACTTAGCATAGAACCCTCCGGGTCCATCCGGGCTGTTGCAAAGGGTAAGATTTTATTCTTTTTTATGACCAAGTAATATTCCATTGTATATATGTAGCACCACTTTTTTATTAACTTGTCTGTTGATGGGCACTTTTTTTTTTTTTTGCTCCTATAGCTTGGCTATTGTAAATAATGCTGCAATGAACATAGGAGTGCATATTTTCTTTCAAATTAGTGTTTTGGGTTTCTTCAGATGTATACCCAGAAGTAGAATCACTAGGCCATAAGGCAGTGCTATTATTAATTTTTTTAAGATACCGCTGTACTGTTTTCCATGGTGGCTGCACCAATCTGCATCTCACCACAGTGCCCGAGGGTTCCCTTTTCTCCACATCCTCAATAACATTTGTTTGGTGTAAGGTGATATCTCATTGTGGTTTTAATTTGCATTTCTTTTTAAAATATATTTTATAGATTATGCTATTACCATCGTCCCATTTCCCCCCTTTATTCCCCTCTATCCTTCACACCCCCTCCCACTTGCATTACCCTCCTTTAGTTCAGGTCTGTGGGTCGTACATATAAGATCTTTGGCTTCTTCATTTCCTATACTGTTCTTATCTTCCCCCTGTCTATTTTCTACCTACCATCATCTATGCTTCTTATTCTCTGTACCTTATCCCCCTCTTTCCTATCCACTCCCCCACTGATAACCCTCCATGTGATCTCCATGTCTGTTATTCTGTTCCTGTTCTAGTTGTTTGCTTAGTTTTTTTAAGGTTCGGTTGTTAATAGTTGTGAGTTTGTTGTCCTTTTACTGTTCATATTTTTTATCTTTTTCTTAGATAAGTCCCTTTAACATTTCATATAATAAGGGTTTGGTGATGATGAACTCCTTTAATTTGACCTTATCTGGGAAGCACTTTATCTGTCCTTCCATTATAAATGATAGCTTTGCTGGATAGAGTAATCTTGGATGGAGGTGCTTGCCTTTCATGACTCGGCATACTTCTTTCCAGCCCCTGCTTGCCTGCAAGGTTTCTTTGGAAAAATCAGCTGATAGCCTCATGGGAACTCCTTTGTAGGTAACTCTCTCTTTTTCTCTTGCTGCTTTTAAGATTCTCTCCTTATCTTTAATCTTGGCTAATGTAATTATGATGTGCCTTGGTGTGTTCTTCCTTGGGTCCTACTTCTTTGGGATTCTTTGAGCTTCCTGGACTTCCTGGAAGTCTATTTCCTTTGCTGGATTGGGGAAGTTCTCCTTCATTATTTTTTCAAATAAGTTTTCCATTTCTTGGTCTTCCTCTTGTCCTTATGGCGTCCCTATGTTTTGGATGTTGGAACGTTTAAAGATGTCCTGGAGGTTCCTAGGCTTCTCCTCATTTTTATGAATTCTTATTTCTCATTCTTTTCTGCTTGGTTGTTTGTTTCTTCCTTCTGGTCCACTCCATTGATTTGAGTCCCAGTTTTGTTCCCGTCACTATTGGTTCCCTGTACATTTTCCTTTATTTCACTTAGCGTAGCCTTCATTTTTTCATCTAATTTGTGACCAAATTCAACCAGTTCTGTGAGCATCCTGATTACCAGTGCTTTGAAGTATGCATCTGATAGGTTGGCTGTCTGTTTGTTGCTTAGTTGTATTTTTTCTAGAACTTTGAACTGTTCTTTCGTTTGGGCCATTTTTTTTGTGTTGACAAACATGTTACATAGTGAGGGGTGGAGCCTTAGGTGTTCACCAGGGTGGGGCAACCCCTTTGTTGGTTGTGACGCTGTTTGTGGGGCAGGGGTCCAAGAGAGAACAATGCTGCTTGCTCCACTCTCTGTTGGCTTTCAGTCACTTCCCTCACTTCCCCCAAGCAAATTGGGCCTTTCTAGTGCTGATTCCCTTGTGGGTGGGTCTCTCCAGCAAACTCTCCTATGAGGCTGGGAGTTCCTCCTGGCAGCTCAACCCCCACAGGTGTTTTCAATTGGTGTTGTAGGGCTTTATTTCCCTGTGCTGTGCCCCTGGATTGCATGGTCTGTCTCATTTCCCAGTTGCAACTGGTTTATCTGCACACGAATGTGGGACTGCCTGGTCTGCCAGACACATTATGTGCCGCGCCTCTCCACGATCCACCACCTTGCTGGGTCCACTTGCTGCTGCCTTCCACACCCGGGGGTTTGCCAGCCACAGCTTTGCTGCATCCCTTCTCCGCCCAGCCACTGGATTCTGCCCCTCCTACTGGTCTGGATGAATGTGTCCACTTTAACTCCTTGGTTGTTGGTCTTCCATACAGTTCACTTTTCTGCCAGTACTGGTTGTTTTTTGTTTCTAAATTGTTGTTGTGCTTCTCCTGGTTGTGCAAGGAGGCACAGTGTTTCTACCTATGCCTCCATCTTGGCCAGAAGTCTCCAGTATAATTTATTGAATAGACCACAGGTGGCAAACACAAGGCCTGAGGGCTGAATCTGCTCCTCCACCTTGTTTTATCTGGCCTGGCACCTTGTTTCTACCCAGCTGTAGCGCCGAGCTCCCACTTAACTGTTAAGGAGTAGTTACATTTATAGAATCCTCAAATTACATTTGGCCCTTTGAAGACAACTGCGAGGCTGATGTGGCCCCTGGTGAAAATGAGTTTAACACCCCTGAAATAGACTATCTTTATCCCATTGTGTATTCTTGCCTTCTTTGCAACAGAATAATTGACTACATAGGCATGGTTTTATTTCTACACTCTCTGTTCCATTCCGTTGGTCTATAGATCTGTTTGTATGCCAGTACCATGCTGTTTTTTTGTTTTTTGTCTTTGCCAAAATAAGATTTTATTTTGAAAGTCACTTGAAAGACACTAAGACTCAACCAATGTAGATTCCAAATTCATATTCTGTCTAACCCTTAGCAATGGTCTTTGTCATGCCAAAATTTGCTTTCTTCGGTAATTCCTGTTTTTAGCTTCCTGGAGAATAGATCTTTTCCCATAAATCATCTTCAGTTTTCTTTTCTTTCTTTTTTTTTTTTTTTTTGTAGAGTAAAGTTTTATTTCCAGGAAACGATGTGTTTGTTGGAGATAGGTATTAAAAACAAAGCAAAACAAAACATCAAGGTAGATCTAATTTGTTCAACAAAAAGAGGAGGCTCAGCCAGAGGTACAGTGAAATGTTCTCTAGTATTTGCTGATCATCTGGCTGCAACCAGACATCCAGGAATATAGCATCCAGGAATATGATCCTAAAAGAAGTTTTGTCTTTGCATCATAAATACTAATAATTGGTACTATTGTGCAGCACAAAACTCCTCTTGTGGTCTGTGTTCTTGGAAGAAGCCTCTATAAATCCCTGCAGTTTTATTTTTTAAAAAATATTTTTAGTATATTGTGAATATATTAATATAAACATATTTGGTGTGTTTCAAGAATAGGATATAGATTTTTGAAACTTTTTAAAAAAAGATTTTATTTATTTATTTTTAGAGGGATGGGAAGGGAGAGAGAAAGAGACAGAGAGAAACATCCATGTGTGATCATCTCTCACACACCCCTCCACTGGGAACCTGGCCCACAACCCAGGCATGTACACTGACTGGGAATCGAACAAGTGGCCCTTTGGTTCACAGATTGGCACTCAATCCACTGAGCCATACCAGTCAGGGCAGGATGTAGATATTTTGAGGATCTGTTATAAGGTGGGTCTTTCAATGCAGGGAGGCTGATTAGATTAGGCAAGTTTTACCTAAGGATTGGTGGATGCATCAGAGGGAGGGTTTGAAGTGAGTCTTAAAGGGTACAGTCATGTAATAACATAGAAGTGTGATTTATGGTTCTGACCAGGAGCTGTTATCCTGATGAGAGATAGTTCGGTAGTTTGTCTATTGCTCCAGCAGATTTGTGAATGTTGTACCAACCTTTCATAATAGGAATAAATCCCACTTGATCGTGGTGTATGATATTTTTAATGTATTGCTGGATTTAGTTTGCTAACATATTTTGTTTTAGCATCTATGTTCATCAAGAATATTGGCCTATAATTTTCTTTCTTTGTGGTGTCTTCATCTGGTTTTGGAATTAGATTAATGTTGGCCTCATAAAATGAGCTTGGAAATCTTCCCTTGTCTTAAATTTTTCAGAATAGTTTGAAAAGAATAGGTATTAGTTCTTTGAATGTTTGTTAAAATTCACCTGTGAAGCCATCTGGTGTAATACTTTTGTTTGTTGGGAGGTTGTTTTTTTTTCCTACAAAAAACTTTATTGTTTCCATTTAGTCCAATGCAAGGGAGAGGGCTCCATGTGGTTAAAATGGTGACTAATGGTTTCTGGGAGAGGCTCAAGCAAAAGCCAAGTACCAGAGAAATGCAGAGGGGCCCCTCAAAGACCTCTGGGCTTCAAAGTTTCCTAGTTGTGCTTGAGAATGAGCCTTTAAAAGAGATACTTGCCCATCCCAGCCTGGGGATGACCAGCCTGCAGAGGTTAGTCAGGTGGTCACCCATTTTCTTGATGAGTTTCACCTCCTCATCTAGGCAGTGCTTCTGCAGGAAGTCATAGAGGTAGGGGTCTGTGTGGGCAGAACCTAGGACATGCATGTCCAAAAGGGCCTGGTTCAGGTCCTTCTTCAAGGCCAAGGCGGCTTCCATGGTGTCCTGAGGTTTTTCCCCTCTCATCTTGGGAAGGTTTCAGCACGTCCTGGAAGAGTATATGGCTACTGTGCTGGTTTTGCAGCTTTAGGAGCTGCTCAATGCCCTTGTGCTTCTTCACAACCAATTTTCAGAAGAAGTGGCCCATGCCCTCCAGACCCACATTATCACAGTTGAAATAGAAGCCCAGAGAGAGGTAGGTGTAGGAGGCCTGCAGATTCACGTTGGCCAGGCAGTTGACAACAGCCTCCAACTTGGTGGAATAATTCTGACAAACTTGGGAGCTCATGGTTGCTTGGCGATGAGGAGTTCAGTTCAACAAAATGGTGTTGGCTGGTCTCAGAGGCTGAGGATGGCTGAGGTGGTTCTGAAGGTGGTGACTGGACAAGAAGGTAGGAAGTAGTTGGAGGCTGGAAGAAGGGGCATCCCTAGGTCTGTTCCATCCAAACCCTGTTGAAGCAAGAGACAGGTCCTAGGGACCCCTGAGGGTACTGTTTTGGAAGTTTTTTGATTACTGCTTTGCTTTTGTTGGTTATAATTGGTCTGATGAGTTTTCTCTTTTGTTTTGATTCAGTTTTGATAGATTGTATGTTTCTAGGAATTCATCCATTTTCCAGATTGTCCAACTTGTTGGCATATCATTATTTGTAAAGTCCATTTTTCTTAATGAGGATAATAATACCTAACTCATAGGATTATTGTAAAAAATAAATGAAGTAAAATCCATGTAAAAGTATCTAGCACTTAGTGGGTAGTCAATAAGTTTTTTCTTCCTTTCTTCCACCCTTTGGTAAAGGAATAGCACAATTATAGAAGCCTGTGGAGAAGGTATTATTATTATTGTTATTATTATTGTTGTTATTAGTTTTGGGGGGACACACTCTGGGAGCTGTGAGAAGGCCATGACCCATAGACCCTTCTACAGGTCAAGAGGTCAGTGGGGTAAAGGGTCTGGGTTAGGAGGATGGGGCTAGCAGATCCCCTACTTGGGGGCAGCATGGTCAGGCACTCAATGATGGGAAAGTGGCCCCTACTCTAAAGACATACCATTCAGTGTCTGCTGTAGTCTCCAATCATAGCTGCCCCAGGAAGAGTGTGATATAGCTTCAGGTTGGGTACAGCAAATCATTCCCTCTGCAGGAGCAAGCTCAGCAGGGCAGAGCCACTGGGGTTTGGTGGACAGATCGAAAGAGTCTCCCCTTGGAGTTACGTACTGCTGGCTGAGCCTCAAGCAGGGGGCCAAGCACTTTGTCCTAGTTCCAGACAATAGCCTCTGGGGGTGACACACTCAGAATGTCCCAGCTCTGAGTAGTACTCCTTTCCCATTGTGGAATTGAGCTCAGCAGGTTAGGGCCACCAGGACTTGGGAGATCAGATCCAGTCTCCTTTTTGGGTGGTGCCAGCAAGCTTGTAGTGGGGTAGGCACTTTTTCCCCTTCCTGGTGATGTGCTCTGACGGGCCTGACTCTGGGCACCTCCTTGACCCCACCTGGGACTGAGCTCAGCAGAGTGGAGTCCCTGGCTGCCAGAAAGGCAGGTCAAATGAGTCTCCTGTTCAGGGAATAGTGTGGGTTGAATTCCCATGGGAGATAGGACCCCCCCACACACACACACACTGACATACAACCCAGCACCCACACATTTGCTCCTTGGACAAAAGCCTTCCTGGGAGACCGGAGATGTGCTCTGAAAGTCTCAGTTCTCCACATCAATCTGATATTCCTGCAGGACTGAATTCAGCAGGGCAGGGCCACTGGTAGTGGAAAGGCAGGCCAAGTGATTCAATAGATGGAGGCGGGGGGACACCAGCTGTGTGCTTCAGGTGTGGAAAAATGGTCCCCTTCCCAAAGCTGCACAGTTCAATCACTGTTTGAGTCTCCACCAACACCTTGTCCAGAAAAAGAGGGCCCCAAAAGTCCCTGCTTCATGCAGCTAGCAGACCCCTCTTGCAGGACCCAAGCACTGCAGAGTGGTGTGTTGCCAGTAGATGGAGGACTGGGCAGTGCATTCCTGAGTCTGGTGCTGTAACAGTTGGAGTGCTTGACCCTGGGAAGGTGGCATCTGAGTCTGTAGCAGACTTCTTTCTCTCCCCAGCTGACTGAACCCCCACTGATTTTCACCACTAGATGTTATGTGGGCTTCTCTTCCCATCCCTGTTGCTCTGGGTTGGGGATTCCTGCATGGGGTTGAGACCCCATACTCCTGGGGAGAGGGAGTGGTGCAGCTGAGATGTTCCTCTGGTTACTCGGCCACTGCATGTGAGTGCAGGGGCTAGCCCTTTCCCTGTCTCCACCCTTCTTACCAGTCTCTATGTAGTTTCTTCTGTAAATCCCTGGTTATAATATTTCAGTTCAGCTAGTCTTCAGTTGGTTATTCCGGTTGATTGCGCTACAATTTAGCTGTAAATCCAGTTAGGCACTGGGGGCAGGTGAGTGTAGCTTCCACCTACTCTGCAGCTATCTTGGTATCTTGGAAATCAAAATTTAATTTATTAAGTCACAGAATCAAAGAATGTCACAGCTGGTAAAAAAAAAACAAAAAACAAAAAACAAAAACAAAACTAGGAGGTCAACTAACCCAACACCTGATTTTGGGCAAACTCAGGCTCAGAGAGGGGCATTTAATTTGCTAAAGTCACAACTTGTTTGACTCGAAAGCATTTTTTACAGGATTGTTTTCAGAACCCTGCAGAACTGGTTAAATATATTATAAGCATGTTGTTGAAGACTTTATCCATTTTATTATTCAGTGTCCTCTATATGACATCCCCACGTGAGAAATTTTAGAACTAAGTGCCAGGAAAAATTTGTTTATCCTGAGTAACTGGTATGCTTTTATTCCTCATGGACAATACAAATCTGGATGCCAGGATGTTCAGAGCCAAATTTTCAGCTCCAACTTTATTAACCATGTAGGACTTTATGGCTTGAATATGTATTCCTACTTCCCTCTGGCTTTGTTTTTGTTTTTTTTTTTTGGTCTAGATTTTTAGTTAAGATTTTTATATGTATTGCGTTGATTATATTGTAATTGTCTCAAATCTTTTGTGGTATAAGGAAGGATATAGACATATAAATATAAAAATCCTATATTATTTGACCTCTGTAGTACAGTGGAAAAGCTTTGGGTTTGAAATAGCTTATAGTCCAAGCTTCGTCATTTTTTTAATCCTCACCTGAGGACATTTTTAAAAATTGCTGTTTAGAGAGAGAGAAGGAGAGAGAAGGACTGATGAGAGAGAGAGAGAGAGAGAGAGAGAGAGAGAGAGAGAGAGAGAGAGAAACTTGATGTGAGGGAGAAGCATCAATTGGTTTCAATTGGTTGCCTCTGTACATACACTGACTGGGGATTGAAACTGCAACCTTTCAGTTTACAGGACAATGCTCCAAGGACCAAGCTTTGTCATTTTAAAAGACTTCTTAGAACTTCAGTTGCCATTGATCAGCTTGGCTATTGTAACCTGCAGCATGATTCCAAAGATAGCCTTTATTAAGGAGCAGAGGTATCTGAAACCTATGTAATGATTGTCTCTCACTTATGACAGGTGTTTTGGGGAACTTGACTCTAAGACTCAGGGTGATTTGAAAGAAACATTTTATTCAATTCTGGATAAGCAACAAGGATTAGAGTAAGTTTTTAAAAAATATTTTATTTAATTTATTTTTAGAGAGAGGGGAAGGGAGGGAGAAAGAGTGGGAGGAATAACATTGATGTGTGAGAGAAATATGGATCAGTTGCCTCTCAGATGCCACTCAACAGGGGACCTGGCCCACAACCCAGGCATGTGCCCTGACTGGGAATCAAACTGGTGAGTTTTCAGTTTGCAGGGCAGTGTCCCACCCACTGAGCCACACCAGTCAGAATGAATTAGAGTAAGTTTTAAGATTACTGAGAGAAATAGTAAAATTTTACTGAAAGTCAAATTTACTGACTTATTTGCTTTGATTTACATTTTTTTAAATTTTAAGATGATCACACAGTTAGATTTACTTTTTGGGAAGTGCACAGTTCTATGAATTTAACCATCTCCCCAGAAAACTCCCTCATGCTATCCTTTTATAGTCATGCTCTCCTCCCAGCCATATGTCTTGATTTTGTCTTAAAATGTCCTTCCCTATATTTTAAGAGAATAGATTAAAAATATTAATTTGATTGAACCATTCACTTTAGAGTCCCTATTGTATACTCACCACTGTGGTAGGTTCTGCAGGCTGTATAAGAGTGTCCTATGTAAATGACGGCTTTAAGGATGCTATAGTATGGTTGGCAAGATCAGCCTAATATGTTGGAAGTAATTAGATGACCGTATAAGACATTGTGCAAGCAAGTGCTAAACTGGCACAGATCAGAGGATGGAAAAGCATCTGTCTAGGCTAGACTATAGGCTTCTACAACTGAGTGACATATGACTTGTTTGTGTCTATATCTTTCTGTGTGAGGACAGATTGGAATGTATTTAGAAATGTAAAGAGTTAAGTTTCACCTCTGAAAGTGATATATTAGTCTAAACAGATGAAAGGAATCACGTGCTTGTGAGGATATTTATAAAGGTCTTCAGGATCTACAATCAAGGAAGTCTACCTCAGTACAAAAAATTATTATTTTACTTTTATAAGACATGGAGAAACATATGACTGCCAAATGGTCTTGCTCTGTGTCCAGAGAAGTTGAACAAAGCTGACATCCAGATATCTATTGCAGAAGCCTGACTAGAATTTTCCGTTATGAATACAGTGATGTAAATTCTGAACATATGGTTCCCATCAGTGATCTATGAGGAGGTGATGGAATGTAGGTTGGGGAAGAAAAGAGGAAGGCCAAGTCTCTGACTCTGAAGTGAGGAACAGCTGGACACCATATGTGTGTGTTTAGACTTGGAGCCAGCTTTATGTCGAGGGAGTAGGCAGCTACCCAAGCCTTGTGATTTGTAGGGTGTGGGGAAAGGATGTTCCTTTGCCACATTCTTCCCCTACAGGCAGGCCCCAAGGCCTGAACTTTCCATTAGAGAAAGAAACAAAATATTGTGCGTTCTGGAGCCCCTCTTGAAAAGATAGGGAGCTGGAAAGAGTTATCAGAGATTTGTTGTGGGGCAGCTTATCTAATTAGCTTAGCAGAACTGGAAGGAAGAGTGTGATGCATGGGATAGACTAGATAGGTGTGAATGTATGTGTGTGCATGCATGTATCTACTTACATGTGTGCATGTGTATCTGTGTGCTTGCATGTGCATTCAGTAGTAAGTGTGTTTGCAAAAATCTGGCCTCATACAGATTAGAATGGTGGGATTTAGTGCACATGTATGCATCTCAGCTCATTGGCTATGTTTGGTGTTTGCAATGGTTTACTCTCCAAGGTGTCAAACATCTCTAGCTTCAGTAGGTGTACAGCTTAACCACAGAGATTTACCAAGAATTGGTCAGGAAGATGGCCCTGTGAGGCATCCTTGGCCTGAACACCTCAAAGAGCTTTCTTAAACACCCTCCAGCCAGGCCCCACAAGAAGCGAGAGCAAAATGAGAAGTGTGAAGCCCATGATGTGAGTGGAGAGATTAGCTGTTACAGAAATTATTACTCCTCTAGAAATAACCTAGATATTTAGGTTAGAAACAGGATGGTCTGATGTGTGTGATGAGTGTCAGAAGGCCTGCCCTTCTTAATGAAGTGACACGGAAAGCCAAGCTTTCTAATTGTGCCTTCTGTACCTGGCACCCAAGGTATGGTCCTGCCTCGAATCCTGAAAACTGACCTTACTACCCCAAACAAAAGAGCCTGTAGGGTCCTCTTTCCAAGCTTTTTTTTTTTTTTTAAATCAACCAGTCCAACCTCACCTAGCTGGGAAAACACAGAAAGCTCCTTTTTTCTTGTTTGCTAAAAAGCTATGAAGATGAGCAGGATGTCATTAAATGTTGAACTTGACTATTTGAAATGTACAAGTAAAATCATTCCAGGGGCTTCAAACCCTCAGAATATAGGAGCATTGCACCTACCAAGAAGGAGCTTTACGGAACTTAAAATCTAGGGCCAAACCTAATGCCATATACATTGACACCTTTTTGACATAAAATGTTTAATTTATCATCTCACAATCCCATCTCACTTTGGTACTTCTACAATGGAACCATTTGTATTCAGAAAGAAATGTACTTTTCAGATTGGTTTGGGGTGAAGAAAATCAACAAAGCCCCATGTGGGTGTGGTGTTGGCTTTTCTGAGATCAGTGTTGGATGGAAAATTCAGATTACTTCTCAGCTTGAGTCATCTGAAATAATTGGATTTGTTCATTTGCAGGTGGAAAATGTAATGTGCCCATTAATTTCTTCAGATGATGACATTTAAAGGCGAAAAGTGATAATGGTGCTGAGAAGCTGTACCTGGGGATCTTTATGGTACTGGGCAGAAGCTTCTGCTGCATTCGTGTGAATTGGCTTTGTCAAAGGCAGAAACCAGGGTTCCGGTGTGGTTTCCATGTAGACTGTTAATGGAAATTTCCCATTACAGCTTTTGGACATTTGATGTATTAGAGATTCATTAATAGAATTCTGGGGGCTTGAGACCAGCCTTCTGCCAGCCGAATGGATGTTTGTAACTTTGGGGTGGTTCCTGGGGATGGGGATACCACCAACTTTCTCAGTAGTCTCTTCCATTTACACGAAAGTCAAGAAACTATTTCCAAGCACGTCTTTCCTACTTGAATTTTGCCTATTTCTCTTTGGTCAGTGTTTAATTTATATCGAAAATAACTTCTCAGCATTGTCCTCATCAAATCCCTTCACAGACTATTGGACCATAGTCCTCAAGTCTTCCCCAGGCTCAATAACTTTCTGTAGTGACAGCATAGGCTTTTCTTAATTCACTCCAGAAGAAATGAGTCTTTAAGCTCCTTGGTTTTATAACAATAATTATAATAATAATAGTTAATAGTCATCATTTTGAAAAAAACCCTGAGATTTCTTAAGTGCTTGCTAATTGCCAGGCAGTGTGCTAAGTATTTAACATGTATTACTTCATTTTATCCTCCCAATAACCCAACAGGGTTGAAATTATTTTGCCATGTTAAAGATTAATAAACTGAAACTCAGTTGATTTGCCCAGGTTGACACTGTTAGTTTCACCCATATCTTTCTATGATGCTCTGTAGCTCCTGTAATTATTAAGACTACTCTGGTTGTATGTTTATTTTTTCAAATAACATATTCGTGTGTAAATGCATACATACATTTATATGTATCTGTGTATACATGTGGCATGTGTATATATAAAATGTATGTATATGTATACATGTATATAGATGACTGAGGGTAAATTTGCTAACTGTGTGCTATTCCACTTTGTGCCTTGCTGAGGTATTAACATGTTTTAAAGGAAAGAGTAGTTGACCTTCATCTCTACTGAAATTATTCCCTTAGGAATATCCCATTTCTCGTTTCCATTAATAAGCTGCCTTGAAGAACAAATTAGTCCTATGAAGGATGCTACATTAAGTTTCAAATTGCTAAAGCCAAAGGAATTTTAATATTTTCACCTTTATTCTATCCACATATGTCATAGTTGATAGAATTTTACTGTAGTTCCTACTCTGTGCATTGCCTCTCAGTCCCAGGGGCTGTCAGGTGGTAACTAAGAGGAACCTTTACATATCCCCAGTGAATGGACCATAGGCCATTTTGCAGCTTTTTATGGTCTGGCAGGAGGAGTAAGCATAAGCCTATATTGCAGGTAAAAAATACCAGGTTGCATGTGGAATTTGTGCTCTAAGTACATTTCCAGAGTTGTTTTTGGTCCTTGGAGGACTGAGGAATGCAGACGGCCAAGTGCACACTTTCAGGAGATTTACTAATTGTGTCTGGGAAGTCAGGGAACCAGGATAAGTTAAGGCATTTGCTTTGGAATTTGAAGGCAAAGACCTAAGGAGTAGAGGACTTCAGAAGTAGAATTTATTAGTTTTGTATTGGAATTAAGCTACTGGCCCAGATTGGCACCGCTCTGTGCCACGTTAGGCCAGGGGCAGAAGGAAGCACAGCAACTCTTGGATCCTAAGCTTGGTGTTGCCACTTTGTACGTGTGCAACCTTGGGCAAGTTAAGTCTTCCCTGAGGGCCTCCATTCCCTCGCCAATAAAGTGAGGATGAGACTATATATACCTCATAGGTTTGTTGTGCTGGTTAAACCGGTTAATAAATGGGTGACTGCTTAAGTTTATAAAGAGCATTGGAAATGTTAGTAATTACTGATAATTATAGTTTAGATGTGTTGCATTCTATATGAGATTTCTTTATTAGCTTTTCTTCCTCATAAATGTCTATTACTTTCCCAAGTATGTCTCACAGTATGGAACTGAAAATATTATTTTAGCACCTGGTTGTATCAAGTTTAGCCACTAATCCTATTTTGTCTTAACTATTCCTTCAGCCCACTTCTGAGCAGACTTAGGATGGCTTTGCCCTGGTGTGAGTTTCTCCATTCTCTTAATTAAATGTTCTCCCTACCACCCACCTATTCATTTGGCTTCCCAGTTCATACTTGTACTTAATCAGTAACCTAGGTCAAAGTGGTAGAGAATGGACCCCCAGAGGTGTGCAGGATGATTTATTCTGGTGTGGGGAAAACATAAAAATGTATATTCATTTTTTATTGGGAAAAAAAAAAGCCTCACCAACATTTCATCTTTGGATTGATGCTGCCCACTCACTTGGATCTCTGGGTTTGGTGTCATATACGACATCAATGCCCTGAAGGAGGAATGAGTGTTTCACAATTGAAAGTGGTTCTCAGCAGTGGCCTTGCTGGTTTTTGCCTTCAGTATATTGCAGTGTTCTGTGGCATCTGTGCAGGGAGAAGTTTATGGCTTATCTAAGGTTAAATAACAGAATCTCTTGAATAATTTGTAAGGAGAATGGCCATGGAAAATATTTTATGCCACCCAGATGGTTCACTAGTTCTCTTGAGGAAAAGATTTTAAAAGTTGTTGAACTTAGAGATAATTTACACTCTTTTCTGTTAAACAAAGATGGGTGTTCCAAATTTGCTGACTTTCACTTGCTAAATAGTTAGCAATAATAGCACGATACCCAGAAGATATTACTAAAAAAAGACTTAGTCTATTCTTTCAAGGTGAATTTTAGCGAGTGAAAAGTAGCAGCTTAAAAAAAATGTATTTTAAACACAGATACTGGAAAATGTTTCTGTCTTTTATGTGGTTTCATTGCTTCACCACCTAAGAAAAACCTTTGGTATCTATACTTTTTTTAATTGGAAAATAGATTTCTAACCTTTCTGAAACTTTTCCAAAAAAATGTTAGTAAAATCTGAATGTGTTTGTTCAAAATATTAAGATACCATGCCTGCTGATTAGTTTGCAGCAAAACGGAATGATACCAGGAAATACAGAAATTTACTAGACAAATTACAACAAAACCCTTGAGTAATTGGAGTATGAAATTTTTAAAATGAATCATGATGGTGTATTAAGCACAATGATACACTTTTGTTTGGATCTGTGTATCTTTGTGACCTCTATTTTTCAACCAAGGTATCTATTAAAACCTAAAGTTAGAATCAGTCCTTCAAAAGGATATATGATAAGATTTAAAAAATTAAGGAACCATGTTAAGTCATACTGCTGTAATTTAATAAATTATGCTGAATAATTGTTAGTGAGAACAAAATTATTTTTTGCCACTCATAAAAAATAAACTCTTATTTCAAATACTGCTGATTTTATCTTTTCTCATCCTTTAAAAAATTTTGGTTTTGTGTTTTTTCATAATGTATACAATGTATTAGTGTAGTTGTAGTATATGTATACAAATTTGTATTTACTTTTACTTGGAATGTGTGCTTTTAAAGATTCATTGAACTACAATTTTGGAGGCCACTGAACTAAACTTCCTACTTGCTCCAGACCCTTGATAGTGAACATAATCTTGAATTGTCTGTCCTAGCTCTTGAAAAGAGCCTGACTGAGAGAGCTGATATTTGGATAAGGGACTTGCCCCCAGTTCTATGGGTGTTATGTGTTTTATCCGTGGCTCAAGGTGGAAGGGCTAAAGATGGGTCAAGGTGAAAGAGTAAAGCTGGAAAGCTGCTAGAGAAGGAGTGCAGATCACTAACCGGAGAGGGAGGAGTGAAACACAGTATGGAGGCACTGATATTTTGTGCACTCTCCATCTCCAGCTTGACCCTCCTTTAGTGCTCAGAAAAATCATCTTAAGGTAGTATTCTGCAGCACATTTCATTTCCCTTATGAACCTGCCTTGAGCCACACAAAGCACTCAAGACCACAAAGAGGAATGAGAAGTGCTGAGCCATATTATCTGGTATTGTTCCTTAATTGTTTTATGCATGTAAACCCTAGATAATGGCGTAGTAGTTAAAAGCAAGAACATCAGACAGATCTTAATTTGAATCCTGGTTCCAACAGTTACTTGCTGACTCTGTGACCTGGGGCAAGTAATTTAACTTTTTTTGGTTAATTTAATTTTTAAAAATCTTAGTTTCTTTACCCACATAATGAAGATAACAATAACTATCTATCAGAGTGGTGGGGAAGATTAAAGTCATGTAAACTCATGGAAAGCATTTAGCAAGGAAGCTGGCATATAGCTGGTCACTCAACAACAATAGCACTGTCCACTAGATTGTCACCTTCTGATGGTTGGGACCATGCTAGAGGCTCTGTGCTTCTTTCTGATACACACAGTGCTCTACACAGAGATAGGCATACACTAGGTACTCAGTACTTGTTGAACTGAATAGAATTAGTGGGAAAGACATATCAGACAAGGTTGATATAGGGGCCCAGTGCAACCTGAGATTACAGACTTTCAACCATTTACTTCACTCTCCCTGCTAAAATAACTTATTTTGGGAAAGCATTCTGAAGTTTTTCTTACCTCAAATATGTTGCAGAAGTTCTTTTTTTACATTTATATGCTTCATACTTTTAGGAGATAAATAAAATGTTTCCTTTTCCCTCAATGGTTATCACTTTCCTCTTTATCAGTGAAGTCTGACTCTGTCCTCTCTTTCAACCCTACTGGGGCAATACTAGCAATATAATTATGCTTCTTTCTGCATAAACACTATTCAGAAATGACTTCTCCTTGTCTGCCATCAAAGCCCAAACTCCTGAAGCTGGCACTGAAGGCCTGGCATTTACCTTGACCTTATCTGACCTATCTAAATCTGTTTCTGCTCATGCCTCCTGGTCCAGACAGACAGGCCTTACCATTGGGCCTAAGCACTATGCACAACTCAAACTCTTAGCTTCTCCTTTTGTTAGGTTAGAATCCCTAAATTTGAGAATTTAGCTAGCTAGTAAATGCCCCATTGAGGTCTTCTACAATGCTCACTAGCTGTGTTGTTCATTTGAGGTTCTTAGCTAAGTGTCATATGTGTGTATTTGTCTTCCAAAAATGAGATCTGACTCACCTGAACACAGAGAGGGTTACTCCCCCCAAGAGTCCCATGTATTCTACAGAGAACACAGTAAGTGATTAATTAAAATGAAAGAACCAAAGAGAGAGAGAGAGAGAGAAAGGAACTATGAAAGTGCATTGTAAACCTAAATATAAGGGATTATCAAAATGCATTCATGCATATAATAATAATGTACTGAATATATGCTGTGCTAGAGAAGTAGGATGGATCTAAGGAATGTGTTTTTTTAGGGACTCTCAAAACTTCCTGAGAAGGGGTGTTTTGTAGAAGACTAGATTTTGTGCCATTAAATGGAATAAATGCTCATATTTGGTCATTAAAGTGTTGTGTGACCTTGTAGACCAGTGAAATCAGAGATATTTAGGTTATATGTGTTCTAACCAAACTGAAGAAAGAATGCACCCATCAGAAGGGATTTGTTAATGTCTGTATTCCTTACTATTACATCTTAGTGCTTAGAACAGAGTCTGGCATATAGAAAGCTCCTAAATGACACTGTTGAATGAATGAAGACGAGACTTCTGGGAAATTGAGTTTACTCTGGGTATGATGACAAATAAGGTTCCTGGGATCACAAGCCTGAAGGTGAGATAATGATAAATTCACAAGGTTGCTGTTGCCCCAGAAGGGTTTTTGGAAAACATACAGCCTAGGCTCCTGAAAAGCCCCCAATCTGTCTTTTTCTATTTGAAACTTCCTTAAAAGCACCTTTTGGCAGTATTAACACCTTTTCCTCTTATCTGAAAGCTAAAGTCACTTTGCATTTTCCATACACAGTTAAAACACTGAATCTTAGTTTATCTTCTTTTCTCTATCTGGCCTACATTCACTGTGTTACATTTTGTAAATACCACTCTGTAACAACCTATATTAGTCAGTCTGCATCTCTTACTTGTGGTATTTGACACTCAAGTTTTCAGTTGGGCGCCTTCTTCACTTTGAGCATCTCCCTAGTAAACCACACCAAACTCTGAGAAAACAGTCAATCATTCTGTCACTCCAGAAAGCAGGTAATTTGGGAGTCATTTTAAAATAAATATAAAAACCTCAAGCCCAATGTGGGCTTGAGCAACTTGAGGACTAATAGTTATTGCTGTTTTTGCTACCCAGTCTAGGGAGGGAGTGTTCCCAAAATTATTTGAGAATCATTTTCATTCCATTCTTCACAGCCAAATCATGGTTTGTGTGCTGAGTCCAAAAACAAAAGAAAAACCCAACCTCGTTTATATTTTCCCCCAGGAACAAGCCAGGGAGGGGAAATCTGAAAGATCACAGTAGGTTTTAGGTGAGAACTTCCAGAACATCATTGAAAATAAAGGCAAAATGTGATTTAAAAAAACAACAAAACAAAACACTATTCCTTAGCCATTGTCTCTGTGTTTTCTCTCTTGTATTAAATGGCAATGGAGGTCAAATGCCATTTGCCTCTCTGTTCCTTCACAACCTAATTTTGGTACTGTTTCCTCCACTTTAGGCTTTTAAGTTGCTGTTGTTCTGAGGAAAGACTGTGAACATGAGCATGAGGCAAGGATTACAGGGTGCATTTACTAGGCTATCTTAGCATCAGTCCTGTTGCTAACCCTAAGAACAAGCACTGTGGCCTGCAAAGCATCTGCCTGGATTGCTCTTCCCTTGGCTCTAGTCATGTTGAACTCCTAGTTCTTTATTCCTCAGCTTATGTATTACTTCATCTCAGAGGCCTACACTGACCATCCTACCTAATGTAGCCAGCATGCCCCCCAGCTGACTCACTCTCTGTATCACATTCCTCTAATTTCGTTCATAGAAATTTACCACTGTCTGAAATAGTCTAATTATTTACTTGTGTATTTCCCCCCTTCCCTTCCCTTCCCTTCCCTTCCCTTCCCTTCCCACTAGAATGTAATACCTATGCAGGCAGGGACCATGTCTGTCTTGTTCAGCTGTGTATATATCAAATACTTAGCATGGTACATTCTAGGTGATCAGAAGATATTTGTTCAATGAATAAATAAGGAAAACAGAACAATAAGGGTAATGAGCAGGACTGCCACAATGTTCCTTCTTCCTGGAATGTACAGCCACACAACAGACATTTGCCAAGATTTGTCAAGCTCACTGACCTATACCCACATCGGCTGATTCATGTGGATACAAATAATATAATCAAAATGGACTGAACTGGGCCTTTAGTGATTCTAAAGTTGGATGTGAAACTTGAAGGACTTTATGAGTACAGGTTGCATTTTTTATTTCTTTCACAGGGTGAAAGGTATGACTTTGACAGAGGATGGAAGACACAGGAAATTAACAGTTGACCACATTCATAATGTTGAAAAGGATCTAATTTTCTGGACTGTGCCTCATGGTAATAGAACAATGGGTTGTTAGTTAAGGATAAAATTTATCTTGTGAAGACAGACAAAAATATGTTTGTCAGGAGACTCACAAACCTCATCAGGAGTGGAGGGTTGCCAGACTGAACAAAAACGGACAAATACCCAGGACGCCTAGCTAAATTTGAATGTTGAACTTCAGATAAACAATGAATAATTTCTTAATAGAAGTATGTCCCAAGCAATATTTGTTGTCTGCATTTTATCTGGCAACCCTACAAGAGTGTTTTCATCCAGTTCTCATTACTCTGTATTATTCACAAGAATATTATAAGAACTTTATCAGATGACTTGTTGACTACTAGAGATAACGTGCCTGTGGCCACATTTCCCAAACCATGTTTCGTGAAACCATAGAATCCCTCAAGAGGTGAATATACCTTGGAAAATAGTCAAATAATGTTTACAGAATAAATGAAACCATTTCTTAGAAAACCACAGTGCATATTAGGATACTAAAGGTGCTCGGAAGTCCTGTAGGAAAGACATGCACATGCTTATCATCCCCAAAATTTGCTTTCATTTTCAGGCTTCACACTCTCCAGTTCAATTATCTCTCTTTGGGACTCCCATTCTCACCTCAGATGACCAGCCTGGATGAACACTTTGGCTCTATCATTGAACTGAGTTCTGTATTGGCTGGCTCTCACCTTTCTCTCTGGGGTCAAACAATGCAGAAAGCTGAGATTTGGGCTCCAAGGAACATTTGCATAGTCTTCCTGAGGGCCTCATTGCTATCTTCAGCTGTGTGGGCAAGCCAGAGCTGTTCAGAAGCCTTCTGAGGGTTTTTATTTCATTTTTTTATTCCTCACTGGAGGATATGTTTATTGTGTGTGTGTGTGTGTGTGTGTGTGTGTGTGAGAGAGAGAGAGAGAGAGAGAGAGAGAGAGAGAGAGAGAGAGAGAGGGAGAGGGAGAGAGATTAATGTGAAAGACAAACATCAATCAGTTGCCTCCCATATGTATCTCAACTGGAGATCAACCCCCCAACCTAGGTGTGTGCCCTGACTGAAAATTGAACCTACAATATTCTGGTTTATGGGACGAGGCTTCAATCAACTGAGCCACCTGGCCAGGGTTCATTTATTCTTTTAGATATATTTTGTTGTCATGGTTTTTAAAGTAGAGTCTAACTAGCTGGTTGAATGGAAGTCTGACAACTACGGTATTAAAAGAAACCATATCCATCCAGACTGGCAGGAGGGGTGGTGACATGGAATGGGCTGGTCCCACATCCATGTGTGGTGGATAAAAATTTGGGAGGGACATCTCAGGAGCAAGGAGTCACAGCCCCAAACCAGGACCCCCAGCCCAGGGTTCCAGTGCCAGGACCATAAGTCCCCATAACTTCTGGCTGCAAAAACCAAAAGGGACTGAGTCAGTGGAGAAACGTCTGGAGCCCTAAGGAGTTCCTCTTAAAGAACCCACACACAGACTTAGACTCACTCCACCTGAGCTGCAGCACCAGGGTAGTAGCTTGGAAGGCACCAGTGGCATACAGGGGCAGAGGGGAATGAAGTGTCTGACCTCAAGGTGAAAACTGGGGGACAGCTTTCTCCCAGACAGAAAGGGAGTCAGAAGCCATTGTTCCTTTTCTTTTTTTAAATATACTTTATTAATTATGCTATTATCATTGTCCCATTTCCCCCACTTTATTGCCCTCTACCCTGGACACCCCCTCCTACCCCCATTCCCCCCATTTAGTTCATGTCCATGTGTCATAAGTTCTTTAGCTTCTACATTTCCCATACTACTCTTAACTTCCCCCTGTCTATTTTATCCCCACCATTTATGCTACTTATTCCCTGTACCTAAACTCCTTTCTCCCCCATCCACTCCCTCACGAATAACCCTCCATTGATCTCCATTTCTGTTATTCTGTTCCTGTTGTAATTGTTTGCTTAGTTTTTTTTAAGGTTCAGTTGTTAATACCTGTGAGTTTGTTGTCCTTTTACTGTTCATATTTTTTATCTCCTTTTTCTTAGATAAGTCTCTTTAACATTTCATATAATAAGGGCTTGGTGATGATGAACTCCTTGGATTTGACCTTATCTGGGAAACACTTTATCTACCCTTCCATTCTAAATGACAGCTTTGCCGGATAGAGCAATCTTGGAACTAGGTCCTTGCCTTTCATGACTTGGAATACTTCTTTCCAGCTCCTTCTTGCCTGTAAGGTCTCTTTTGAGAAATCAGCTGACAGTCTGATGGGAACTCCTTTGTAGGTAACTGTCTCCTTATCTCTTACTGCTTCTAGGATTCTCTCCTTCATTTTAATCTTGGCTAATGTAATTATGATGTGCCTTGGTGTGTTCCTCCTTGGGTCCAGCTTCTTTGGGACTCTCTGAGTTTCCTGGACTTCCTAGAAGTCTATTTCCTTTGCCAGATTGGGGAAATTCTCCTTCATTATCTTTTCAAATAAGTTTTCAATTTCATGCTCTTCCTCTTCTCCTTCTGGCACCCCTATGATTCAGATGTCGGAATGTTTAAAGACGCCCTGGATATTCCTAAGCCTCTCCTCATTTTTTTGAATTATTGTTTCTTCATTCTGTTCTGGTTGAATGTTTCTTTCTTCCTTCTGCTCCAAACTGTTGATTTGAGTCCCAGTTTCATTCCCCTCATGTTGATTCCTTGTACATTTTTCTTATTTCACTTAGCATAGCCTTCATATTTTCCTCTAATTTGTGACCATATTCAACCAAGTCTGTGAGCATCCTGATTACCAGTGTTTTGAACTGTGCATCTGATAGGTTGGCTATCTCTTTGTTGCCTAGTTG
>PVKM010021837.1:0-22404 GCA_004027735.1 Carollia perspicillata | reverse complement strand
AGTTGCCATTTTAATATTCATATTTTCATCTTTCTTCTTTTTAAAGAAGATTCTTTAACATCTGTTGTAATACTGGTTTGGTGGTGATGGATTAGCTTTTATGTAAATCATGCCATTTAATCCTAAAGTCTATTTTGAAAGATATTTCCTTGTCTTGCCTTTACACATGAAGAAATTGGAGCTTGGAGGTTACAGAATATTATTCAAGGTCATAAAGCAAAGGACTGGAGTCAGTGCTGAAAGCTCTTTATGCTACTGATAAAATGGCCCATCTCAATAAAAACGCTTCCCATCCAATCATGGATCATAATTTAGGGGAAACACATTTTGTCATTAGAACCTTAATCTTTTTTTAAATTATTTTTTCAAAATTTTATTTATTTATCTTTAGAGGGGAAGGGACAGAGAGAGGGAGAGAAATATCAACGTATGGTTTCCTCCCGTGTGTCCTCTGCTGGGAACTGGAACTGGCCTGCAACCCCGGCATGTGCCCTGACTGGGAATCGAACCGCGGTTGTTTGGTTCACAGGCCCGCGCTCAATCCACTGAGCTACACCAGCTAGAGTAGAACCTTAATCATATACTGGTCAGATAAGAACTTTTAGAATTCTTATCAGAAAGTCTGTAATTCAACTGACTTATTTTAGGATTGCTATTTACTGATAAAGTTCTCTTAGAAATCTGATGACCAGACACTAGTAGAGAGTTAATGGCAAAAAGTTAAGTACAACTTACCAAATTGTACTTTTTTCCCATTTATTGCTTTCAAGGCATTTTGAAGTCTTCATTATTTGTGAGAGAAACAATGAGGATATATGTGTGACATAGCATCATTAAGAAAAACATAAAGAGAGCATCTAAGAGCAAGACCAATTTTCCAAATAAGATAATCTATAATACTGGGACCACTTTTGCTTTGATTTTCTTTTGTTTTGTGCATTAAAGGTTGTTTTCATTTTTTTTTGATATGATGTTCTGTGAAATATACAGGTGCTTTGTTTTTTGTATATTATTTTAAACATTAAAGCATAATTAGCTTTTTCTCTTGAAGCCACAGTTATCTTATATTTTATGTTGCTTTGAATTGAGGAACTTGCAGTCAGTTTTTACCACAACTAGGGAAGAGTTCCCTATGTGTTTATCTGACTTGTGGGTAACATCAGATTACAATGCACAAGGGTTATTCAGCCTAGGCAGTTCAGATGGAAAGGGCAGACCTCTTTCTGCTGACTGGCCTTACAAACTATAGCAGCCTATCTATCCTACCTGTTGAGCATCCTTTTTCCCTCTGCATCCCACTAGGTGAGGGGAAAGAATTTCCTGGAGCTTGGGGAGAATGAAGTAAGAGAAAGAATCTGCTGTATGCCTGGCTTTAGGAGTGGACCCCAGGTGCATTTCCTGTAAAAGTAATGTAAATAGTAGGCAGAAGTGGCTAAAGCAGTACCGCTGGTACAAGAAATGGATAGAATGGTTAGACTTGTTTTGTCTGGGTAAGCTTTCCTTCCTGTGCTTAGCATTACTTCTGAGGGAAAGGGAATTCTGAGGGGCAAGCAATTTGTAAGCTAAATATTATTACAGTAATAGAAGCTTAAACCACTAGAAAGCTATTTTATTATGGCAAGGACTGCATTTCATTGTGATCTTTTTCTCTTATTGTCCCTCCTCCATCATTATCATTGTTCTTGTGGTTATCATCATCCTAAAAATAAGTAACCCTTACGGGGCTCTTTCAAGGTGACAGACACTATTCTAAGTGCTTTATCTACTTGAGCTCACTCAATTATTACAACATTTCTATGCATTAGAAACTCTTTCTACCTTTATATAGAAAGGAAACTGAGGGTCACAAGTAGGAAGAAACTCATACAAGCTATCAAATTCAAGGGACTTTGCATTGCTTCCCTGGAGAGAAGTTAGTCCTTGAGTCTCAAATCCGGCAGAAGCGGGCTCAAGTATCAGCTCTGCCATATACTAACTTTATGACTACGGTAAACTTATGCAACATCTTGTGTCTTGGCTTCCTATTCATGAAATAGGATATATAATAATAGTTATCTCCCAATAATGCTGTGGATGTTAAATAAATTATGGGAAAGTCATTGTGATTCCTGGCATTGGGGATTACCATTAGTTTACAAAAGTAATACTTTATTATTATTATTATTATTAAACCAGAAGGAATTAAGCAAATTTAATATTCCCTGAATTTCAGGCAGTAAGCATATTTTGCTAATTAATTGCTACAGTAAATAAGAATTTTAATATAAGGGCTGAATTAATTTATCTGACTAACTAAATAGTCCTAGACATCATTGGGAATAAAGCAAGCCAGAAGTCCAGATTTGAGATTTTAAATTCTATCTAAGGATTCTGATGACTTTCTCTTTCCTTTGTCTTACTTTCAATACAATGCTCTCCACACCTTCCCACTTACTTTTAATTTTCAGAAGGTAATAACTTGGAAAGTTTAACTGCTTGTGAAATGGACCTGACAATAATAGCAATATAAATAAAATCATAATAGATATTTTAAAGTCTTTTAGAGTTCATGAAGCACTGTCACTGACATGATCATTTCCAATTGTAAATAACAAGTTCACCATGGAAACAGATGATGCCAACATAGGTCTGATGGTCATGCTATGTCCAACACATTCAAGAAAATTTTTTGGATTTGCACAATGTAAATTCTAATAATGTTTGGCTTGCATCTCTGTGAAGACCCCTAATATGTTATCTTGTATTTATTTAAGCTTCTGACTGGATTTGCAGTGTACGTAGTTCTGAAGGTTGGCAAATTCCAATACTCGCCAAACCTTTACTGTAGATATTATCTGATAAAACATGGCTTAGAAAATTTAATTATTTCTCTGCCAATCTTTAGAGTGGAAGAAACAGGTTTCAAATCCAACTTCTAACCCCAAAGCCCAATCCCACATTTTCCAGTGTAGATAAACTTTAGGATTCACATCTAAAAATCTAATATATTGATTTAATTAAAGTTTTTATATAGGATTACTTTGTAGTGCACATTGCTGTGCTAAACCTGTCTTGTCCATGCACTAATGGAAGAAAAATTTAAGTGTATTTACTCTGTATGTTCTTCTGCACATTTGGCATTACTGAAAGTGAGGTTGAATATCTACAAACCTTAACCCCAGTGTACTTAACATTCAAATATAACATCCCAGCTATCAATTCTAATATTAAGAATAATATTTTTTAGCCCTGGCTTGTGTGGCTCAGTGGATTGAGTGTGGGCCTGTGCAGCAAAGGATCTCCAGTTCAATTCCCAGTCAGGGCACATGCCTGGGTTGCAGGCCAGGTCCCCAGTAGGGGACACGTGAGAGGCAACCACACACTGATGTTTCTCTCCCACTCTTTCTCCTTCCCTTCCCTTTCTCTAAAAATAAATAAATACAATATTAAAAAAAAAAGAATAATATTTTTTATTTTAAATTCCGTATATGCATGTTTCAGTATAGGGTAATTAATTATATAAAATAACAACACTATACTATAGACTATTCCTCAAATGACTTTAACACATAACAGCATACATGCCTGCTCAATTAATGCTCAGTGTCATGTTTTACATCTACCTCTATTTGAACAAATAATTGGCTACGTGGAAAAACATGTTGAGAAAGATTTACAGAAAAATGAATGTTTAACATGGGTTCCCCCCAAAAAACTCACGAGTCCCCCCATAGGTTTGGAAAACACAAGAATAAATTAAATATATATGCAGAACCAGGTCTGGCTAGAAATTTTCATCAGGGAAATTAAAGAAAGAAAATAAACCCTGATATTCTGTTATAGAAATGACCACTGAACAAACAAACTGCCAATGGACCATATAATACTAGAAGGTGGGTTTACTAAAGAGCTTATTTTTCCTAGAAATTTAAGTTTTCCTAGAGATACTATGTCAATTTGGAATTACTATGGCTTAAATTAGAAATAATGAAAATTTTTGAAACAGTTTATCATCATTTTATTTCATTTTGGCAAACAGGTGAAGTCAGTCCTTTTGGAAAGAGAAAACATAAATCCTTAATATATCACCTGGTCATTAGTGTGCTTTTATATTAAGAAAGGATGGTATAATTTAGCTGGCAAAGCAAACCATTTGTAATCAAAGGGAGAGCTTTTTTCCATTGTGAGCTATGATTTATTGAATGTATGATTGTAAAGCTGTTTCAATTCATTTTTGCCAAAATACAAAGCACAAGCACACATATAAATAGGTGAATAAATAAATAAAGTGCATATTGGCTTGGATAATTTTATTAACCTCAAGTCATTCAAATGCAGAGGTCTGACTTTGCAGAACTGCTGAGGAAGCAAACTAGCAATTTGCTGACACGTCGCAGGTGATCAATGAGCTAGTTTCCTTTTTTAACTGTTCACTCTTTCGCATCCTGTTCCCATTCCCATCGCAGCATCTCACTTGAACGTAGCACCGCATTTCCAAGGACACATTTTCCTCCTTCTCATACTTAACTATATGTAGAAGTCAATTTTCCCTTAATTTGATCTTACTTTACTGTTTGGAATAAATAGAATGTATAAGAATAGCGCAGTCAATTCTTAAGGCTGATAGAAAATGAATAATGGAGAAGGGACATATGAGAATTAGCTTTCTTGAAATGAGGAGAAAGTCAAAGGAGAAAATTAATCAACACATACACAGCACACAAAACACACAACATAGATCAATTTCATTTATAGACTTAGGAGAATGCCGTTGCTTTTTTCCTTGAGTTCTATTTAGCATTTAGTTGAGCTGTATGAAATTGCCATTTTGGTGGGCTAAAAAGAATTTCAAAATAGCCATTTCATGTGGTTCAAACTAATCAATGAACTAGAAGAGCTGTTTTCAAGGATCTTAAAAATAAAAGCCATTCTCTCTGAATGGAATGTCACAGAAAGTGATAATATAATTTGTAAAATTTTAGGCTGTTTCATTTAACTTTTAAATGAAAACTTCTTCCTTTGGTTTAATGTACCTTATTTAGTACCTATCGTGTGTCAGAACTGGGAAACATTGTTTAACAGAACAGGCAATAAACCTACACGTAAAGTTTACAATCTAGTGGATGAGGGAAAATTTAAGGTACATACATGGAATGGATGTACACTCTGTTGTAAAATATAAAGTGTCAAGGACACAAATAAAGCAGGGATGAAGATGTTGGGTGAGAGAGTGGGGTCACAGTTAAAAATGGTGGTCTGGGAGGCCTCAAGAGAAAAATGATGTCCTGACAGAAGTGAAGGACAAGACGTGAATGTTTACAGTAAAACAGTAGGCACTATACTCTGAAGGTCAGTGTAGGACACCAAGTGTCGCTGTGGCACGTGCTCAGTGTCGCTGATCTGCCACTCACTTGTTAAGGGTCGAGTGCCTGGTCTGCAGTTCTGACAGATTCCATGGAGCCTCATCTTTCAACTTGCCTGAGCCTTCAAGCAGAAGCTCATAACAAACAGCAGCTTCTTCTGAAGGTCACAGGTATTGTTGAAGTTAGAGACAGTGAACAGTAGATATGGGTCTCCATTTGTTGACATTTGTTCTGGTTTGCTTTTGCAGGTTTTAGTTTGTTCTTAAAGGTTCTGCTTTGACCTTGTTCACCTTGTTTCCCTTGCGGCTCTCTTACTGACTTCTACTCCCATTCTTGTCCTATTGTGGTTCTAGGCCCACCATCAGACACACACGTGACAGCCTTCCAGGCACTACCTTACCAGCTCTCATATTATGAAAGGTTTAATCGCTAATATAAATTCCATGTTCCATATGATCTTGTACTGGTTTTGTTTACTTTTTTGAAACCTAATTAGGGCACCAATCAATCTCTGATATCTCATAATCCTCTCAAATGTAGCATATTCACAACTGGGTTCCTGATGCGTTCCAGCACACACTTGTTACTTTCACAGTCTTATCCAACACAATTAATGGCAACTTTATCCTTTCTGTTGTTCAGCCAAAAAGCATGGAGTCACCTTTGATGGTTGTCTTGTATGTGCCCCTTGCAGTTTGTCATTCTGGAAATGCTGGAAGCTCTACCTTTAACACAAAGCCAGTGCATTAGCTTTTTATTCTTTATTTCTTTGGCACTCCATTGTGGCCCATGCCACCATCATGTCCTACCTGCATGCATCAAGACCATCCACAGAACGTGAGTGCTGTTAAAAGACAGTGGGGCCTCAAGGGGTACTTCAATATTTTGAAGTTAGGCAATTGAGAGATCAATGAAGGACACTGTATAGGAAGAGCCACAAGAGTGGAAAGAAATTCAAGTAAAAATGGGAAACTAAAAATCCCCTTGGGATAACAAATCAGTGATTCAAAGAGAGACGGTGATAATTGGCCATTTGTCCCCTGGACTGATGAACTACTTTATCGAGAATGGGCACTGTGGTGCTTTGTCACGGTTGCTCACCAGGTATAATGAAGAATGTATGGCAGACCCATCCATATAGCATTACTCAGTGGTAGAAATTTTCAAAATATGTACTTCATGTTATTTTATTAGGATGGATTACAGGATGATGTTTCACATAAAGATCAAATTTTACAGGGTGAACATTTCTCTCCATATTTCTATGGCTATATCAATTGATGTTCAACATCACCATGAGATCCTTATTTATTTAGACTACAGGTCAGTGGAAAAGTTTACACAGAACTAAGAGAAAAGAAGCCTGTATTGAAAAAGCAATCTTCAATTCTCTTGCTCCTCAGCTCATTGTTTACTAGTAAATAAAAACTGTACAACTCAAGCCATACGAACTATCAATAACTATTTGATAGTTGCTATTATACTGAATGAGCCAACTGAGGAGACTGAGCTTCTATTTCTACTCCCCAGATGAGTCACTTAACCTCTCCTTACCCTACAAAGATAGGGATAAATTATTCTTTGGCATACCTCATAGAAATAATGTGAATATTGCTGAGAAACTATTTGCAAAGCTATTAGAATGTCTCATATACAAAAAAAAAAAAGGTGAAATTAGATTCTCCCTTTGCATTGCATGGATGGGGGATGAAGAAAAGTGACATGCATTCTCAGAAATTGCTGGTAATTACAGATGCTTTCACTAGACATATGCCTATATTAAACATACATGTGAAATAATTACAGTAAACCTGATAACCTGGTGTTTTGGAAAACACTTTTTATCTTTCTGTCATGGTTTGTGCTATTTAGGTAGCATGCCTTAGAATCATTTTAGTCCTTTCCTTTCACTCTCAAATCTGGTCCACTCTTTCCCCTCAGCATCTTCCTAAATACCTATTACTGCACTGAAACTCTTTTATTGCAGATTGCCACTATTATCTTATGTTTACAGATGTGGCCATCTTGCCCCTGACCTCCTGGCCCGCAGCCTTAGGTTTCCCTGTTTCCTCCTCAACATGCGTTGCATACACAGTCCTGATTTGGTCCCTGTTTCTTTTATTCGATCCAATGCCTACCACTCCCCAGATAGAGCATTTGTCCCAGAAATGTTGAATTACTTAATGCTGTTTTGCATCTCTGGCTTTTGAATACTGATTACCTGAAATACCTCTTCTTTCAACATGGGTATAGTGGGGTATAGTAACAGGAACTAAATTTTTGATATCTAAATACAGTATCATGGATTAGTGTCAGGTGGAAGTACTAAGAGGTCTCTACTCAAGAATGAGATTGGTTTGTTGTAACATATCTGTCTCTTATCTTTTCTTTTTAACAAATAAATTAGTGACTTTTTTGAGGCTGGTAGCTCTAATTAGAAATATGATGACTGTACCACATTAGCTCTATTTAGAAATATGATGATTGAACCATGTTAGCTTTATTTTTTTTAATTAAGCTTGAATATTCTGTATCCCTCTGACAGTAACATTCAGACAAGTTAAAAGTTTAGATTCTAACAATGAATAGTGGGACTAAGTGGAAATAAGTGATTTAAGGCTTCTTAGAGCATGATTTTAAAAATTTGGGAAAAACAGCTAGTGATACTAAGCAGAATAAATCCAGGGCACTTAATGTATTTTTATTCATTTATATTGGAAAATATTTTGGTCTAATTCAATAATATTAATAAATTATATATGTATATATGCATTACATATAGCATAGACACATATTTTATTAAAATAGTCCCACAAATTATGGCAATATACCAAATATCTTTCCCCTACCCAAAGCTGATTTTTATAAAAAACTGATGCTATGAAATCAGACATCTAGAGTCACAGTTTGCTCCATTACTCAGTAATTTTGTAATTGCTGTGTTGAGTGCTTTACAAACATCAGTTATCTCCCTAATACTCATGATAGCTACCGAGGTAGGTACCACAATTATCTCCACTTTGCAGGTGACAGGTGCCATACAGGACAAGTACATGATACAATTTCTGTTCATGCTGTTTCCTTTTCTTAAAGTGTAGAAAGTTTAAATGTATTTTTAGTATTCTATAATAGTTGTGTAAATATTTTAACTATGACTTAGAAAGAAAGAGTTAATTATCAATATTCTATCACATGCTTTAATTCCTGACCTCCAAGATAAAATTCAGAAAGATATCTTCTTACAAAATGATTTGAAAACTATATAACACAATGGTTATGTGCTATAAAGTCAGATATTTGGATTCAGAGTCTATTATTTGGTAGTTTGGTAAATAACCCTATTTCACTGATAATCATCAACATCTGTAAATTGAGAATAATATTTCAAATTTACATACTTTTGGGAGCAATAAATGTTATTAACATTATTAAACTTTATATAGAGACACAATAAAATATAATAACTAAAATGCAATTAAAAATTTTTCATTGTTGTTCAAGTATAGTTTTCTGACTTTTACTCCCATCCCAGCCCACCCAGCTCTCTCCACCTCCCTTCCATTTCCACCCCTACCCAAGTTTGATCAACAAAGTTAATCAAGATTGCTGAAGATTTTGTGAGAATTTTCCTTACTGAAGAAAGTTGTGAAGTGAAAGACTGAGATTTTTTAATACCACAACAGAGGGTGCAGATCTCTGTCTTTAGCGAAGACAAGAATTGGCAGCTTTGTCCAATTGCAGAGTTAAATGGAGTTTTAGAAAATCATTGTTCAGGAAATGGAATTATCAAGTGCATCACAATTTCTTGCACTACTTATTTTATCCTGTTCCAAATAGAAGTCTGTCATACACTGTGTAATATGCTCATGTCTTATAGACTTATTTCTCAACTCATTTTTGCAAATGCATAGATACTGAGATTTATTAGTGTCTTTTTTGTCCCCCACTGGCATATTACAAATGCTTCCTGAATAAGTGCTTTAGAGAAATGTCCAGCATGGGCCACATTACGCTCAAATAAATATATTAGGCTAGAAAATTCCCTAAGCTTTTTCAGTGGCAGCAACTTCGTTTTTTAAAACAACTTTAGTCCCGTTCTTCTACATAGACTGGCAAAATAAAGTTAGCTGGCAGTGGAAAATTTTTCAAGAAACTTATGTGAATGAATGATGAGATGAATGATACATCTTCATCTCAGCAGGTGGGTGGTGATCAGGTTCTTTGTGTCAAGAAGGCAGACAATAAAAGTGATTGCATTCTTTAGGAAAATTCAGATAGAACACTTTTTGTTGCTTTTGTTATAATGATTAATTTATCAGCCAACTTGAAAAATACTGGGCATATTTTATTTATATACCAGAGATGAAAAATGGTCTTATAGAAATTGGCACAGTGCTGGGAACACACCATATCGAATATTATTCTGGCCGTACACCAGTATCTAGAGGTGGGAGGTGGAACCCAGGTCGGGCCATAATCATTACAGGATTGTACTCTAATTTATTTGTGTTAAATATATTTTTATTTTTATGAGATAAATCCTGAACCCTTAAATGTTATAGAGGTTTGCAAAAATTATATAGAAAATTGAAGAAAAGTTTTACTTTGTCATTTACTTGTTCACTCAACAAACATCTACCGTGAACTGGCTACATACCATATTAGGCAATAGATATTACTACTGCTTATCTTTATGGTTTAAACACAAACATCACTTTCACAGAGAAGCCTCCCTTGTCTCCTATACTTGAATTGTCTCCTACACTATATTCTCATGCATTCTTTAATATTCAATTGTATATATATTTTTGTTATTGCTTATAGAATGTCCATCTTTCCCAATTTTCTGTAAGGTTATAGATCAAAAGCTGTACCTATTTTCTTAGTTATTTTAACTCCAGTGCTCATAGCAAGAACTCAATATTTTTCAGGCATTAAAAAGGCATACATGCAAATAATAAAAAAAATAAATTTAAACTTATGCCTTTTGTTAAAATATAGAGAAGACACACAGGGCATGCAAAACATGAGTGTCTGAGAATGTCAAAAATATAATACACAGGTGACTCTGAGATAGGATATGTTTGCTTCTGGGAAAAGAAGAATGGTGAGGCAAGTGTAATGGGAAGTAAAAGAAAAAAAGTCTGCAAGCACAGTATGTTTGGAAAACTATGCACCAAGGCAGAGAGAGTCAGGTGCAGGTTGCTGGGAAATGACTCCAGATAAATGGTAGGAACTAGCTTTTGAAAGGCCCTCCTGATGCATTTTTAATACATATATATTTTCTCTGTATTATCTCTTTATCTATAGATAGATTATATATATATATGAAGATCTTGAGGCAGTAAGTAGGAAAATAGTAAGATTCAATTTTTTGTGAGAAAAAACACTCCTGAAGTGAATTGTTAAATGAGTAGATACTTCTGGTCTCACATATCCAAACGCTGCGTACCTGCCTGGTCTCTGTGAATGGTTTAGTCACCTAGATATCTGTTTACACATATGTCCAGAAACCCACCTTGAATATACATTTATAATGATGCCTAAGTTTGAAAGGTGTCTAGTGGTTTTATTCTTTTCTTTTTCATATTTTATCCAGACTGTTTTGCTAATTCACCATTTTGAATTAGTTTTCACATTTTACATTTTACAGACCATAAAATATTCACGGTGTATAGTGTGATTCTATGTGTTAATCAAATTTATATCACCTGTCTGGGACCTCAACACATTTATCATAAGTGTGTTTGTGTGTTTCCCCCTTCACAGTAATGTACAAGGGAATGGATATGATTTTAATGAGTAACAAAATACATCAAAATGTTAAGTGTACAGATTTTTTAAACATTTAGATGCTGCTGTAGTAATAATTTTTCTCACAAACACTCTCCTTTTCCCTCTGAAACATAATAAAATATAAGCAAAAACATTACACAGAGAAAATAAGAGTGCCATTCCTTGCTTTTTGTGATCGATGTTAAGTTAAAATTCTTCATATATTTTACTGACTGGACAAGAAGGTTGTGTAAAGGAGTTCTGCCAGCTAAGAGTGAGAATGGAACTAATTCACTAATTTAACATTTATTGAGTGTTTGATATACACAAGAAAAATAACAGTTTGTCTCCTCAAGGAGCTTGCAGCCTAGTGAGAGACTAAGAGGAGGAAACTTTGAAATACAGTGCATAACTGTGAGCTTCACAGAAAGTTTCATCAGGGAGGTGGCATTAGAGCTACGTCATGAGCGTGTTCAGGAGCTCATCAGGCAGAGCCTGAAAGGAAGCAGCAGAGAACAGAATGTTTGACCGTATGGACAAGGGGAAACGCATACTAGGTTCAAAGAAGCATAATATGAGTGTGTTAGTGAAAAAGGGCGAGTTCAAAAAAGAAGTCCCAGGAAAATCATAAGAGATGAGAATGTAAAGTTAATTGAGAGCCAGAGATGACATAAAGCTACCAGAAACTTTCACATAAGGGAGTGCCTGATTTAGATTTGCCCTAAGAAGGGTCATTTCACACTCATGTGAGGAGTGGATTGGGTATAAAAGAAATTAGTGACAGGATCTGAATAAAAATGAAGTTAAGGTGTTGGTGCTAGGATTCATGAATGATAGAAGGATCCGAAACTCATTTCCAAGATGACTTTGGTGAGTGGATCAGAAAATGTGGGGGGAAATGGAGCAAGAATAAGAATGACTTAGAGGTAACTCAAGTTGTTGGATGGGAAGGAAGTGTGTCATAACACAAGACCAGAGGACACACATTTAAAATGAGGAAATCTGATGTTGTGGAAGGAATAGGATAAGAAGATCATAGAAGTCACCTAGACCAAGAGACTTTTTGAAGTTTAGTAATTATTGGTAACTTCAGTGGACGTTCTGAGTCAGGGAAACGAACATAGACAATCCGGTTCATGTTCTGCTTTGCAGCCAATAAATTAATAGGCACAACAATATGTTAGTGAGTAGAAGGCATTGGGAAGCCTTTCAAACCATGTTGTAAAAATAATGTTTGTTAAAAATCACTGCTACATTTCAGAAATTTACTATTTTAAAAATTAGCAAAATTAAAAAGTAAATATAACACAGCACATGTACTATTTTGTGTAATTGCTTTTTTCTCTTGTGTGGAAGAGGATTATTTACCAATTGTTTGACTAGTTCATCATCCCATTGCATTAATTAATATTTTTTTGTTGTAAGTGACACCTACCAATGTACACGTTTCCCAACACTAAACAAGTACTTAGAACACAGTGCCTTTTCATCAACTATTTGTAGAATAAATGAGTGTATGCAAAAGAGTGAATTAGTCCCATTCTTTAGATGCTATCTCCAGACCATTATATTAATAGAATTTTGAATTATAAACACCAACTCAATTCAAACTGTACTTTTATTTACTATTTTATTAAATGCATGATTATTTCAACTGATAGTAAGCCCAAAGCTTACCTTATTATCACCCTGTTCTCATACCTGCTCTTGACCCTAAATTTTGCCACTATGCAGGATTTATGTTAGTAAACATGAATTTGTGTCATGTTTTTCATCTGAACCTAGCTGGTTGCTGCCTTCTGGTTATCTACTACTATCCTTTACACAAGAGCATATTTTTAGGTTATTTAAATGTACAATAATATAAGAATAGATTAAAAAATCATGGAACTATAGGTAAAGTGCATGAACATGTAGCAGACTACAATCTCTCCAAATATTTTAACTGTATGATATTTATTAAAATTACATGCCAGCAATGTCACTAAATATACTTGAATACTTGAGGCTTACTATTTTATTATTTTTTATTGTTGAAACTATTACAGATATCCCTCACTCACCCCCCTTTCCCCTTCCGCCAAGCCCCTGCCTCCTGTCCCCACAGTCCCTGCCTTCACCCCATTGTTGTCTGTGTCCATGGATTTTGCATATATGCAAATTTGTTTTTTGGTTTGGGCTTAATATTAAAAGAAATAGAATATAAATTCTGAAGTCACACTGACTTCTGTACATATCCCAGCCAAACTAAATTTTCTGTCTGCCCGCTGACAATTTTCTTAATATATCCCAGGTTTTTTTTCTTTGAATCCTTGGGATAGGGCATGTCCTTTACAGGGTTGTTATGGGTTGTTATGAGGATGAAACACCAAAGAACTGTCCAGTGTGCCTCACAGTGTGGAATGGAGCAGACAATTCATGGATGTTGTTTTTCTATTGACAGATTATTTCCTCTGCTACAGAAGTCTAAAGTCAATAAGGTTTCTTTTTCCTTCCTTTCTTCCTTCCTTCCTTCTCCTTTCATTCTTTCTTTCCTCTTCATGCCTTCCTTTCTTTCTCTTTCTCCTCCTCCCTTTCTTGCATTTCTGTGACCTATCATTGGCTTCCATTTCCCCCCCATTCTATCCAAATGGAGCCTAAGAAGGTTTTGTTGCTGTTTTCCTTCTCTGAACGTCATACATTTCATATATTTGTAAACCAATTTTACTTAGCTTTCCTTCTGACACATTTTTGTGTATTCTCTTATGACTCTTTTTCGTCACAGGAGTGTGTGCATATTTGTGTATATGTGTGTGTATGTGTGTGCCTGGTAGGTGAAAGGCTTTCTCTTTTTGTCTATTTTTAAACAGCTTTAGTGAGGTATATTTGGCATATAAAAACTGTACATATATGATATATACAATTTGATGAGTCTGACCTTATGCATACACTTAAAACCATCTCCATGATCAAGATAATAGATTTATTTATCACCTTCAAAATTTTCTTATGTCACTCTCCCCTTTTTTTTGTGGTATGCACATTTAACATGAGATCTCCCCAGTTAAGTTTTAAGGGCACAACACAAGGTTCCTGACCATGGCCACTGTGCTATACAGCAGACCCCTGGGATTAATTCATCTTGTACAACTGAAACTTTATACTGACCTATTGAACAATTCCTCAGTTCTTTTTTCTGTGCTCCCCCTAGTCTTTTTAAATGTTGTCCTAGTCCACACTTCTATGAGTTAACAATATTAAATACTTCACATTAGTGAAATCATCCAATATTTGTTTTTCTGTGACTGGCTTATTTTAGTATAGTGCTTTCAAGTTTTATTGATGCCATTGCAAATGGCATGATTACCTTCTTTTTTAAGGCCGAGTAATATCCATTGTATGTACTTTTTCTTTATCTATTTATCTATTGTGAATAGCACAGGGATGAACATAGGAACGCAGCTATCACATTGAAATTGTAATTTTAAATTCTTTTGAATATATATGGGATTCTCGGATCACATGGTAATTTAATTTTTTGTAAGACATCCATACTGTTTTTCATAGCAGCCACATCATTTTCAATATATATTGACAGAGAAGAGGTCTAAATTCTCCATATATGTAGAATTATATATATATATATTCTCATTGTGGACTTGATTTGCATTTCCCTGATGATTGAGCAACTTTCCATATACCTACATATCTGAGGGCCATTTGTATATCTTCTGTGAAAAATGTGTATCCAGGTCCTTTGCCAAATTTTGAATTGGGTTATTTGTTTTTCTGGTATTGAATAATATGAGTTTGTAAATATATTTTGAATATTAACTTCTTATCAGATATATGATTTGCAAACATTTAATTGTATTTATTAATTTATTGTATAATTAATTGTATTTAATTGTATTTATACATTTGTAATTGTATTTATTTAATTGTATTTATTGTATTTTTATTCTACTGATTTTTTCCTTTGCTGTGCAGAAGTTACAGTAATTAAAGTAGTAAGGTATTGGTATAAAGATTGACATAAAGAACGGGGAAGAGAATAGCCGAAATTTAAAGCCACATACCTGTAATCAACTGATGGTCAACAGGGGAGCCAAGAATAGATGATGGGGAAAAGACAGTCTCTTTAACAAATGGCATTGGGAAAAATTATATCTACAAGTAAAAGAATGAAAGTGTGCCCCTATTCAATGCCACACACAAAAATAAATTCAAAATGGATAAAGGCTTAAATGTTACACATTAAACTGTCAAACTCCTAGAAAAATATCATAGGGAAAAGCTTCTTGACATTGTCCTTGACAGCAACTTCTTCAGTGTGACATCAAAAGCACTAGCAATAAGAACAAAAATAAAATAGAACTACATAAAAGTGAAAGACTTTCTTTAAATGACACTTACTTTATTCATGAGTGTTAGATTTAAGTATTATTGCCAACATACCTCTTTATGTATATTCCATTCTTCTTGTTGCTTAACATTGTTTTGGGATCCTGAGTCCCATAAAATGTCTAATACCTCAGTGGTGTTTTCTATTCAGTAATGAGTGTTATTCAATGAATGACACTTCTGGTCAAGAGTTTCAGCGTGTCCACCTCCCTGACCCATTATTATCTAATTATTGGTTCAAATCTAAGGCAGTGCTTTTTTTTATATTGTTTCATGCTCATTTTGAGAAACAAATATGGGAACACAATTTAAAAATAAATCCTGATATTTAGATGAATGAGGTTTTCAGTAGCTTTAATGATTGTTGATATGTACTTCATTATTATTTGCCTGTATGATAGCTTTAAATCCTTATTTTTTCCTTACTTTACTTATGTGAAGAATATTAGAAATTAAATATTATTTATTGGTTGTACAGCTCATTCATTTATTCAGAAAATATTTTTCTATCTTTCTATTACATATTATGAACACTTCTAGAGCTGGGCATTCAGTGAAGAACTAACCAGATGATATCCTTGTTCTCTTGGTGCTTTTGTTGGAATAAGAATTTCAGATAGGCATAAATGTTATAAAGTTAATACAGCCAGGTTTTATAATACAGGGCAATCAGTGGGAACAGTTGTCAAAGTTGGTTTCTCTAACATATGGCAACATTTTAGCTGAGTCTTAAATAACAAGGAGGAGGATGCCATATGGTAATTTGGGTGGGTCAGGAGCGTTTCAGGAAGAACTGACAGCAGGTTCAAAGGTACTGAGATTGCAAGACGGTCTTGGTGAGTTTTACAAAGACCTTAATAACTGGAGAATAGTGAACAAAAAGATAATCAGAAGGAGATAAGTTCAAAGAGGTGGAAAAGATTTGCATCATACTGCACTTTAGAGGGCATAGAAAATTAAATATTTTGACTTGTACTAAGTACAACATAGAATATGGGAAAATTTTAAGCAGGTCTTCAATGTAACCAGATATGCATTAACAAGACAATGATGGCCATTCATGAAGACTAGTTTATAGTGGAGCAGTGGGAAGAGTAATAGGTCCAACTTGGTGACTTCTCCAATATTTCAAGCGAGGAGGGCAGTAACTTCACCTATGTTACAAAAAGTGAAGATGGATAGAAATTACCATATTCTGGAGAATCTACAGTACCTACTGAAGCTAGAATAGGAGTACATTTATGTTCCAAATTAATCATTTCTCTTAAGTTTTGTAACTGAGCAAATGAATGGAACAATGTACTGTGATTGACAAGACTTGGAGGTACTTTTCTTAGAATAGTATGAAATATTTGAGAAAAGTCTCTGGAAGACAACCCAGAAAGCCTGGGTTATGGTTGTTACTTTTGATAATGTGCTAAGAAATAAGTCACAATATTACACCAATCTCAGTTTCATCATGTGGATCCATATATGGTTGTAGAGTGCACTTCCAACTGTAAGTCTTATTGCATGATAAAAATTGAATAAATTACAAACTCCCATAGTTTCCCCTTCAAAAACTCTAAATATATTTATTTTATATATCTGTTTCTTAGAAACTTTAGAAAATAACTTTGTATAATATTTTAATACATGCATTATGTGATTTGAAAACATAGTTTTATGTTTATGTGTGGGACCTTAATATTGAACAATAATCATTTTCAGTTATTAATTATAATGTTAACCAAATAAATTATACAGTGTTTTATATTTTCATGCCAAAATGAAAGTTGAGCTTATTATACATTATTTTTTGTTAATAAAAATATAGGCTCTATATTTCACATCAATTTTGTCAGTGAAACAATGTTAAATTTGATACTTGGAAGACACACAAACACATTTGGGAAGATTCACATGAAAAACTGCATACATACAAACAGAATTCCAGGCAGGACGTTTTATCTAACATATCTAGTCTAAGATGTTATTTTTTAAAGATTTTATTTATTTATCTTTAGAGGGGAAGGGAAGGAGAGAGGGAGAGAAATATCAATGTATGGCTGCCTCTCCCGCATCCCCTGCTGGGTACTGGCCTGCAACCCAGGCATGTGCCCTGACTGGGAATCGAACCGCGGTTGTTTGGTTTACAGGCCTGCGCTCAATCCACTGAGCAACACCAGCTAGGACTAAGATGTTATTTTTATCTGTTTAATTCTCATGTGGATTCTCATTTTTTTAAATGTGTACTGAAATGTTTCTATGAAATATTTTTATTGAATAAGTCAAGATTTGAAAGAAGTTGATATTCCCACTATATCCTCATCCCATTAAGGGCAACTTGTATTATAGCATAGTTTTCTCAAGATCACCCTGATATTTATATCAACTCTCCAGAATTGAAGGCCCAATTACTTTGTACTTAATTTTTCTCTCTCTTCATCTCTCCCTCTTCTGAGTTACTCCACGTCTATTTTCTCACGTGCTCAATCAGAGAGCCATGTCAGCCTGGTCTTCAGTGTCCCCGTGCACAACTCACCTTTTAAGAGGCACTGGAAGTAACAGTGTTCCTAGTAGTGAAACAGCAGACATCTAACCAATTTCAAAAAAGCATAAGTAGGATCTGCAAACAAAATAGGTAGTCTTTTATTTTCTCAAAGAATGAAAATTGTATTTGAAAAAGTACAATTTTCTTTGGGTGAGAATGGTTTCCATGCTCATGGAATTAAAAATTATAACATTTCCTCACTTAAGTATTCCACTGTAACCCCACAGGATAGTCTCAAATATTTTTTCTTATTGAATGTGATCAATATTATGGAAGGTTCTCAAAGACTTTGTAGTGAATTTCATTTTTATTATTTGTTAGAAAAGGTTTTAAGCTCCATTATAAGTAAATGTTTTTTTTTTTAAATCACAGTAATAGTGAGCTTAAAGAATAATTTAGGATTTTTTGGTCTGCCTTATCTCATCTTGGTTTGTGTTTCTAAACATTCAAGACTGGTACTCTATAATCATAAAATTATAGTCTTGTGGATCTTGAATATAGTATAGTGGTTATGTCCCTTTGAGACTCAGGAATTTCTTATAGTAAGGGGAAAAATAAATTGATTCTCAGTAAATTGTGAGATTATGCTATTTGCGTGTTGTCCAAAGTCATACAGAGGGCACACAGTGACTGTGAGCTACAATCTGAGAAGGATAAAAATGAATGTCCACACTTTACAGGAAATCTTTGTAGAGCTCTGTGTGTTATACTAGACCAAGCTGAACAACAGTAAAGCGTTTTGTAATTTGCAACTTATAGGTTTTGTTCAGAGAGATAGAGAGATAGATAGATAATGAAATAAAGGAGAGAAAAAATAGAATGCTACCCTAACAACTTATTTTGAAGAAGGCAAAGGAGAGCATGCTTTATTCCAAGGCCAGATCTAAATAATGACTACGTTACTTCTGCTTTTATTACAGGTCACATTTGTTCTTAATATTCCACAAGGATAGGATATTGGGGTTAAATACACAAGTAGTCTCAAATGTTTTTTTTCAGTGTTCAAGGTCTCGTGCAGCTTAGAGCCTGTTGCAGGCACCTTAAAATATTTTTCAAGTTATCTTTATAAGAATGTCACTATGTTCACCACACCACCGAACATATGAAAGCCCATATTCAGAGACATTTAGAATGGGAGAAATGTATTATAATTTTGAGCGAGTAATTGGGAAAAAACAACTATTGATATCCTAGTTTTGATACTGTGCCCTACAAGTAATTTTTACAACCACCATCCTTGTGGCAGAAACATGTATCTCCAAATATTCCCTTTTGTTCTTAGTGGATTGATGTATTTTTATCAGCCTCTAAGTGATGTCATAACCCAGCCCAGATGGAAAAAAAAAAGCAAAATTCAAAACTATGTCAGCCCAGCACTTATTTTCCATAAGCCAGAGGTGGAAGAAAGGCAGCTGTCCAGAAACATGTGAGCTGGGCTGGAAAAATCATGGATGCACAACAGGGTTTAGAGGGCCATATAGAAAAGCCAATATACTTTTAGTTTCTTTGTAGTTTACTGTGTGCAGGTTATTATTATTATTATTATTAGTAGTAGTAGTAGTAAGCAGAGATGGTGGACATATGGGTGTTTTATATCAATCTCTATATTTTAGCTATTTTTTCAAGTGAAACAATAAAGCACAGAAACATCTTTTTAGAGCAAGATAGAACGTTCTATGCACTCGATAATCCCAAATTATTACCAGATAGCATTTAGGAGGATAAAAACCTAGTGTAAAGATCTGTAGATTAACTGATAGATACCTCATAAAAGAGCCGTATATAGGAGGTGCTTCAGCAAGGAGCCGAGTAGGGGAAACTGCCTGGGCAGCCAGCACAGACCATACTAGGGCTGCTCCAGAGAGATGCGCCCACCTCCAGACAGAAGGGGTTGCTTTTTAGAGCCACCCACAAGATGTGAATTAAAGTTTTGAGTCTAGAACTAATTATCTGCAGAACTCTGGGTAAGCAACTTTCTTTTCTTTTTTTAGCCTTTTTATTTTAATTTTTTGCAAAACATAGTATTGTTTAATGATTGCAAATGTTTTCAGGATATAGAAAATTTCATAATTTATGTGAATGTTTACTTTTTAATGAACATTGACTGTTTTCCATTTTATCATTAGAACATAATAAAATACACGATGTGGGGGGGCTCCGCCAGCAGGTCCCCCCCGTCCACCATGGATGAACATAATGCTACCAAGACATGATTTGCTTGGGGATGAAAGGGGCTAGTCTCTCAAGGGAGAGAGGCCATGAGTCCTTGCCTCAATGGTATTTATTAGGTTTGTAACATGCAGGGATACAGGTAAAGCTCATCAATCAATGTCAGGCGGCAAGGATCAAACAATAGATAATATTTCAAGGAAATCTGAGAGTTAATATGAGTCAGTGTCTGTCAGGTAAGGGGGCTGTAGAAACTTTAGGAGACATACTCATTTCCTGCCCAGACCCTTATTATATGGATGAAAGCACTCTTAGCAAAGCAGACTTCACAGGACTTAACAAAATCTTTGTTATGCCCTATTACCCTGGAAACCGCTCCAGTGGTCAGAGGGCTTCACTCCCTTCCTGTCAAGATTCAGGCTTAAATTGATTAGAGCCAGGAAGCACTTTTCTCAGAGCTTCTCCCAGACGGAAAGGGGACTCAGGCTATGTCAAAATAGCCAGGGGCGGGGGCGAGGGGTGGGGGTTAGGGTCCTTTGCCCTCACTTTGCTGCAGCCCCCGAGTCCTTTCTTGATGACCTCCCACGTGATTGTGTCTGGCTTGGGTTGCCTCTCCTCTGAGGGGTCATACCCATAGACTCTGACTAACCGACCAAGCGTTGGGGGCTAGAGATGGCAGAGACATTGCTCTTGCCAGGGAGATAAGCTTTGTTTCCTCAGTGGCTCACAGTTTTGAGGTTGCTCACTCAGCCTTAGCCACAGCGGGTGGTTACAACTCCTGAAACCAGACAGAGTGGTTCCCAACAACACATATTTGCACATAAGTCTCTATGCAGGGATATAAGTTGTTTCTCAGTAGATAAATTTCTCAAATGATGTCATCATTTGATGACACTGGATACTAGATTTCTTATGCTTTTATTCTTACCAACCTGATAGGTAGAAAATGGCATCTCACAAAAATTTTTTGTTACCATTATAACAAATAAATTAGATAGTTTTTATGTATTTTTACCTGTTTGTCTTATTCCTTCTTTCAATTTTTTTCTTTTTTATCTTTGTTTTTTTTTTAAGTTAACAACTTTATTGTGGTACAATTCACATACCTTAAGTGTGTAATTCAATGATTTTTGGTAAATTTACAAAGTTGTGCAGCCATTATTGCAATCTAATTTTAGAGCATTCCCATTGCCCTCCGCCCAGAGACATGTGAAAGGATGCTCAGCATCATTATCCATCAGAGAGATGCAAATTAAAACTACAATGAGATACCACTTCACTCCAGTCAGAACAGCCATCATAAACAAATCAACAAACAAGTGTTGGACAGGATGTGGAGAAAAGGGAACCCTAGTGCACTGTTGGTGGGATTGCAGACTGGTGCAGCCACTGTGGAAAACAGTATGGAATTTCCTCAGAAAACTAAAGATAGAACTGCCTTTTGACCTAGCAATTCCACTGATGAGATTATACCCTAAGAATCCTGAAACACCAATTCAAAAGAACCTATGTACTCCAATGTTCATAGCAGCACAATTTATAATAACCAAGTGCTGGAAGCAACCTAAATGCCCCTCAGTAAATGAGTGGATCAAAAACTATAGAACATTTACACAATGGAATACTATGTAGTGTAAAGACAGAATGAAGTACTACCTGGAGTACTAACTGGAGAGCATTATGCTAAGTAAAATAAGCCAGGCAATGAAAGATAAATACCATATAATCTCACCTGTAAGTGGAACCTAATAAAAAAACAAACAAGCAAACAAAATATAACGAGAGACATTGAAATAGAGAACAATTGACAGTAACCAGGGGGGAGAGGGGAGGGGGATAACAGGGGAAATAATGGGAAAGGTCATCAAGGAACATGTATAAGGGACCCATGGAGAAAACCAAAGGGGGAAGGAATGAGGATGGTTGGTGGGGGTGAGTGGGGTCGGGAAAACTGGTGGTGGGAAAATGGAGACAACTGTACTTGAACAACAGTGAAAAAAATGAAAATAAACAAAAAATTTAAAAAATAAAATAGAAACCTAGGGGTCAGGTAGGAAGGGAAGAATAGAGGGATGAGGAGTAACTGCAAATGGGTACAGAGTTTTTAGCCTTTTTAAACATTAAAGTACTATTGACATACAATGTCATATTAGTTTCAGATATACAACACGTGTACAATTTTTTTTTAACTCAGGATTTATG
>PVKM010021836.1:0-22277 GCA_004027735.1 Carollia perspicillata | reverse complement strand
CATGAATCAGCTTGGCCTTCTCCACCTCGCCCTGCACAGGGACTTGCACAGGGAACGTGTTCAATGAACACACCCTGGCTGAGAGTGGAATACGGCAGAGAGATTCAGGTTCCCCTCCCTTTCCACTGCTCAGGAGACTAAGGAGCAAACCTTTCCCCACCCTGAGGTTCCCATCCTGCATTCTTGCTGCTAGTTTTTCAGAGCTGAGCCTTCCTAGGAACCGAGGAAGAATATCATTTCTTCTTCTTTTAAAATCTGACTTCACTGAGGTCGTGCACTGCTTATGCTCCCCTGTCCCCAGGCTAACCTGTTCCCTTCTTGCTCCACCTGCCCCTAGGTCTAGACTGATGACCCAAAACAGGGGGAAAGGAAGAGAGGCTCCTTCTGAAGAGAGAGACTTGCCCACCTTCCCCGGACACCAACCTCTTTTCTCTTCCCGTCTATTGGAAAAGAGAGAAACAGAGCGAGAAAGGCTGGGAAGGATACCTGAGATTATCACTCTGCAACACCCCCCCCCTTTTTTTTTTTTTTGCTTCAATTTTTAAGTTACTATCAGCGCACTGCAACAAAGGCCTCTGAATTCTTTCTCAGTCCATGGCTCAATGGTTTAATTCCCAAAGGGTTCTGTAAACCCAAACCAAGTGCAACCTACCCTCTCGGACAACTCCCCCTCCCCAAACACAAACATTCAGAAGAAAAATCACCTCTCACAAAAACAGCCAAATAAAGCAGCGCAGGTCAACGGGGCCCATAAAGGGAGAACTGAAACAGTACGTGAACTTGGCTGGTCCATTTCAATGGCAAAGGCTCCAGTTCATTTGCAGGTACACAATTGGGTCTGGCAACACCATTCACAGCCCTGGATGTGAACTGGAGTCCAAGCCATCGTTAAAGGCACCGGTGACAATGCCAGCTAGGCTGTGTCGAAAGCCGAACTGTCCCTGTGAAATGGCTCTCTCTTAGAGTGGGCCTCGGTAAAAAGGCCGTAATGGCTTTGAGGGTGTGCACGCCGAAATGGGAGAGCTGGATGTGTACGTGGATGAGCAGTTGAAACTCAAAAGGCCTCAGGAAGGCTTTTTCTCCCTGCACAAACTGTCAAAAAGTAATGGTAGTGGTTACTCTGAGCCAAAAGCTTCTTAGGTTTTTGTGAACTTAAAAAAAGAGTGCTAACGCACTGTACATGTACGAGACCAAATGACTTGTGGAAGAAGCTGGCAGAGCCCTTCTTCCTCCTCCCAAATGACCCTCGTGTTGGTTTACCTCCCAGACTCAGCCCAGAGGCTGAGCAATCCCCAGGTGAGAGACAAGCTGTGGTACTTTTCCAGGCTGTACACTCCGCTCACCTATATTTCCTGTACCACGTTCAGCAGCTAGCAGATACACGCCGTAAGCATTTGGCTTGCACAGTGAAAATGCTGTGGTTTAGAATGAATGGAGATTCTGTGTTCCAGGTCACTATGTGACAGACCGCTGAAGGTATCTCAAAGTCCTCTCCAAATGCCTCGCTGACTAATCAGATACCACAGTGACCATTAGCGAGTCACGTGGGTCAGGAAGAGAAGGTTCAGGGAACAAATGACTTAAATTCAGTTCCCAGCCAGAAACTTCATGTGGCACAGTACGAGTGTCAGAGGCAGTAGTCAAAGGAACAGTGGCTTCTGCTTAATGGGACCTTGAGGGTTTCTTTGCCTTGCAGGGGCTACAGGCACACCCAGTCTTCTCTCTCCCTGAAAGGAAGAAGACTGTTTACTCCATCCACTGGATTTCTGATAATACAGCTTTCAACAGGCTCTGGGCTTCTGGAAGCTCTAATAACCAGCATCAGAGAAAAGTGAGACAGGAAAATGCTTCCTTGCAGTGAGAGCTTCCAGAGAATGGAATAGGGCAGAGGTTAGGGGCAGACTGACTATAAAAATTTTCATCAAACTGCTCAGAGAACAGTGTTCCAGGACAGAGATTGCAGCTGGTTCTTCCCTGTCTGGCCCTGAAAATACGGAGGTTTATACCTGGGCACTGAGTAAATGCCCAGTAACTCACTACAGCAGTTGCTGGTACTATAGCTCAGTACAGAGACCTGGGTGCCACAGCTTCCCTGGCCTAATGGACTCCAGGGACTTAGCCCTCTCCCTGGAATCTTTAGAGCCGCAGGGCACTTCTCACTCTGCGCCTCTTCCTTATTCGCGTGGGAGGCCTCAGCAACCTGACTTTCTTTGTCTTCTTTCCCCACTTCCTGCATGGCCACAGCTGACACTCCCCCACCCCACCCCCAACATGCCTCAGACCAACTGCACAAATCTCCTTGGAAACCAACATGCCGCTCCTTGCCAAGCTTACTCAGAACGCTGCCTTCCAGGTCCTTTCCTCCCAGCTGAACAAAAGTGTCTCTCACATCATTTATGTAACCTCCGAAATCCAACCTCCTCCAGGAAGCCATTCTAGATTGATTAGAGAGAAATGCAAATGATTCCCATGGCCTCAAGAGAACACACACACACACACACACACACACACACACACGTAATTCTAGGAGTTACTGTTTCCATCAACTGCCAACTTGCTTGGTGTATCCTTCTCTGCCACCCACAGTGAATGCTGTTACATTTTTTAAAAGTGAAAGTAACTTTAATGTTTTACCAATTATAAAAATGCCAAATGCTCACACTAAACAGTTGGATTTGTAGATGTGAAACTCTATCCAGAAGAATCTGGAAATCACACTCCATGTAAATGCATTTAATCTCAACTAACATTGCCTCTATGACATTAACAGTGGATAATTTCCACAGCTAAGAGTAAGTCCTGTCGCTACTTATTAATCGGTCCTGTTTATATACCTACCACAAAAGGATCATTTTTATCCTTAAGCAGAAATGTTAAGCTTGACTAAGACTATCATACGAAAACTGAACAGATGCAAGATACCTATTGTGACGTGGACAATGAGTCAAGTTCAATCCTATTATCACTTAGCTGCAGACTCTGATGAGTCTAAGGAAAGTAGGAAACATTATTTTGAGTAAAAGAGTGATTGAGGTTGACCTAAGAAATGTAAGGAAGGCATGGGGAGCACCTCTGCCAATCTTTCTGATCCTGAGCCCAAATTCAGTGTGAGGCTCACCCATGCACATCCTATGCACTACCTGCATTGGATCGAAGTTTTGAGGAAAACAGAACATTCACCGCTTCTCCTTTCTTCCCGCACTCCAAGGAGAAGTTGGCCCCAGTCCAACCTGATCCCGGGCCTCGCAGTTCCGATCAGGGCAGCGGACCGGTGATGGAGGATAAGGATGAAAGAAGCCAAGACCGTCTGAATGGCTCGCACTGGAGAAACCAGACTTAGGAAAGAGGCAGGTGGAGAAGATAAGCGTCAGAAAGCACTAGTTTGAGAAGTTTAAAGGAACTTTCTTGTTCTTGAGGAGGTGGAGTGATTTAGGCAGTTGTCATACTGTGATGGGTGAGTTGAGGAGATAGATGAATAAAGAGATTTTTTTTTCTAGAAAAATCTCTTGTAAACTATAGACAGAACCCTTCCTTTAGAATTTTCTGAGACTGTAATAGAGATATAAGTGGTTTTTAAATTCTTTCTGGAAGGCAATGTACATGTCTTTTGGGAGTGACCTGTGCCGACCCCAGGGCCGAGAGGCAGCTCAGGTGTGTATGGGTCGGTTGCGCTGCACTCGCGGTTTCCAGAGGTCGGGGCCCACACTTGTGTAGCCGATTCTGTTACATTCAGGGTGGCATCTTGTCATATGTACAGAGGCTCTGAAGGAGGGATCCGAAGACCTGAATTTGAGTCCTGGTTCTCCTTCTTATTTCTGTGTGGCCCAGGGCATGCCCCTTAACCTTCCTGAGTTCAGTGCCCTCACAAGTACACTGTGGGCAATGAAGGTGACATCTGCCTGCACCTTGGGCCTCCTCGAGATCAAATGAGGTAAGAGTGTGCGAGCATGCTCTGAACCCTAAAGAGCTACCCAGATCATCACTGAATATGGCCTCCGGTACAGCAAGGTACTCGGTGACTTGCTATAACTGATGCTAACAATGGTGGCTCGCGTGGCTCCAGAACCGCTTCTGCCCAGGGCTACCGGCAAGTCTTCTCTGCTCCTTCCTGGTGTCACCTCTGAGTCAGGAGACAGCGAGGAACAAACTCAGGCCCAGGAAGCCTGTTGGGAATGACACAACTTCCCTACCTCATTTCACCCGCAGCCTCCAACACTGATCAAATGGAAATGCTGGAGGGCGGGATGGGCCCTGGCCAGGATTCTGCCGAATCCAGTGAGGCCTGGCCACCGTGTCCTGTGCTGACGGTGACTTCACCTGCTGGCTCCCATCTCAATGGAAGGCTCTGAAAGGCCATTTTGTGACTTGTCCTGGGAGTGTTTCATTCATGCTGGCTGAAGTTCTTTCCCTTTTTGCTCAGAATTAACCCTATTTGGCCCAAAGCAGCCAAGAAGAATCTGAACAAGATAGCAGTGGCCAGTGAAGACCTCCCACACTCCAAGCTGGTTTCCAGGGGAGCTTTCCTCTGCTTTCCAGGATTCAGACAGAATCCCATCCAACCACAGAAGCAACAGCTTGACTGCAGCCCAGAGCCCGCCTTCAATGGAGGTCTCTCCCGTATGCTCCCGTCCCTCCGAGGAGCTGCACCTCCCTATGGAAAGGAAGCCAAGCACATGTACCTGCTGCCTCAAAATCACATCCTGTCGTTTGTTTTTAGTAGCTGAGACCAAAAGGCTGGCCTATTCCACCTTTGGATTGAGGCAAGTCTTTGCAACTGGTTTTCCTGAGAGGCAGCCCAGAGGCTGGGGCAACAAGGAGCTGGCCTGCTTTCTTTGGCCTCCACGTGGCCAGTCCTGCCCTTGCCCTGAGCCAGGCCAGTAGAAATCAGGGCCCAAAGTAGCACCAAGTCCTTGAATTAAGACACAGGCAACTCATTCCACTTTCCTGGCCGCCTCAACACATCTGTCTTGCCGGCCTGTGTCTAAACCTCGTGAGTGGTTCCAGCTGCTGAGCCAGGCCTGTGGACACAGTGACATTTGGTTTCTGTTAGAACCCAACAAATCAGGGTGTTCACCTGCTTCATTTTTTCCCTCCTGCACAAGGAGGGGACAAAGGCAGCCAAAACCTGATGCTGCTGATCTGGAGGTTTCCCATTTTGTTTCAGTGACTTCATGCCTTGGCCTGGCCCCCGCTGGATCTTCCAAAAACCACTTTATTTCCTGTGTATTTCCAGCACTTGGCCAAAAAGAATGTACAGTATGAAAGAAATGTCTGCTCCCCTCTCAATTGCAGAGACCCTTTGGAAAAAAAATATCTGGAGGGCTTTTAAATAAAAGAAATAATTAGACCCTGCTGAGTGCCTTACAGAATCTATGAAACTCGACCTTTTCCAAAATATCACGGTGTTTCCTGTGGCTTCTGTAGGCTCGGCCTTCATGGATTTATAAGTATGTGTCCAACATCATCTCTGGGCCTCATTTTTTTAAATCCAACAGTCAGATTTGAAAAGCACAACCCATCCTTTTGGAAGACAACATCCCACGAGGTGTTAAGCTGAAACCTAGCTGGAGAAACGTAGGCTGCCAGCAGTCCGGGGTGGTGGGTCCTGTACATTTGTTTCACTTTATTTATTTGTTTTTAATGAATGGAGGTTTGCTGCCCAGTGGCAGCTTTTCAGCATGCGAGGAGCACGCCAGGTCTGCCTTGCAGATGTGCGCAGTCGCGGCTTACAACTGCACGGTGGGTGGAGGGTGGTTTATGAGCCTTGAGAGTCGTAACTTCTAGTCTTTAGGACTCTCTATAAACACGTTTAAAGATTGGAAAGGGAGAGAGAGAGAGAAAGCATTCTGACCTTAAACTACCTGTGATCAATGATCCAGGCTCCTGCTAGCTTTTCCCAAGAGAAAACTGAAACCTTTTGAGAGAGAAACTGCAGGAGAAAGAAGCTGCTACTGACTTTCCGGAAGAGGTCAAGATTCCAGACTGGTTCACTGTGCGCGACTGTTTCTCGCTAAGTCGATGTGTGGACAGACAAGATTGGAACAGAAGGTGGTACACTTAACAGGACACTTGAAGTGCACAGGCCGTCTCTAATATGTGGTCATAAAAATACCTTTCCCATAGTGGCTTCGAAAAACGAATTCAGATTATTATCTTAACTTCATGTTGCAGGCTGCCCATTGTAGCTAAACCTGCAGAATTAGGACTTCATTTCCAGTGAGGAAGAGTCAAATTCCATATCAAATTACTCTGAACAAAATAGTCAGGACAAACTCACGGACCGAATGCAGTTACTGTCAGCCTCAGGCTGAGTTGTGAACGGGTGGATCATCTGTTTTCACAGCCCACAGCCCTCTCCTCTTGTTCCCTCTAGTCCCCAATGATAGGGACCCTTCATTAAAGCTTGGCAAACCTGGCAGCATCCCAGGTTGGGGACAGTGTCTTCTTCTCTAAGAAACCAACTAATTTTTGTTAAGCTGAGAATAGCTGAGTATGTGTCCTACCTTCCCAGTAACTCTCCCCAAGGGAGAGTCCAGAAAGAGTTGGAATCCTTGGAACCAAAGGGAACTGGTGAGAGAAATATTTTTAATGGGATAGTGGGCATTTTCAACTGTTCTCACCCACCAGCTTCGAGGGACTAGTAGAACATTGTATGAGACAAAAACGTAAGGATGAACTTGCTCTGCTCTGTGGTATCTGCTTCGAGTGGCTGAAAGTAGAGCAAACATAAAGAAAAAGCTCTGAAATAATTCATATTTCATTACTTAATCTTGGCCTATTAGTAGAGAAATATACACAACTATTTTGTACAGGGAGAAAAATGCTTACATGCCCCAGTCACCTTCTAGAGACACGTTTATAAACTTCCTACAGTTTGGGCTTGCCTCTACTCTCTTAGGATTTTGGAACAAGTGAGTCTTCACCAGAGGGACCACAAGGAGAAGGGCTATCAGACACAGAGTATGTGATAGCTGCCGGACACAAGCAGTGCACAGAGCAGAGTCAGGAAACACAGCACGGGAAGTTCTTGGACGAGTGGTCTTGGGCTCCCAGGTAAAGCCACAATCAAGTATTGGTAAGTAGGTAGAACCTTTCTTGTTTCTACGCCTTTCCTTTAGGGATCTAATTCTTAGGATAGCAACTCAAGAAGAAAAAAACTAATGCTTCTTTGTTTCTAGGACTTGGCCCTTTGTTTTATAATTAATATAGATTCCCACCCAATGCATAAATGTTTAAAGCATCATTTATATTGCATTGCCCACTTGTTAAAGTTTAAAATGTTGCAAATAGCCAAGAGTCTGTACTTTCGTTACAAGCAAACTCGCTCACCTCATAGTCTTTATCTCTGGCAAACAGTGGCATAAAATTGACCTCTAGGTCAATGTGCTGCACATTCTTTGCCTTTATAAAATGAGATGTGAAAATCTGGTTTGGACTCAAAGCCTAGCTTGAAATAGTTTAAGTGTGTGCATATGCATGCTGGTCTGAGATATGTGTGCGCAGGCACAGACGTCCATCTATGTGATATATTGTTTACAGACATGAGTGGGGAAACATGGTCCTAACCCAGTATTGGTACAGTTAGTAAATAAAGATCTGAAGAGATATAAACCAGCACCTTCAGACACAGGGATTATTTTACTAACAAGGGAATGGGTACACATAATGACCAAGCCATCTGCTTTCAAAAACTCACATGCAGTAGAGTAAAAAGATTCCTCCTCATGTTGTTCTTAGATGCGTTCAAGTTTCGTGTCTCTTTGCCTCATATGTTAATGCAGGGGTGGATCGTACAACATGTCCTGGGCATCATTCCAATAACTGGGCTCCTGGCCTGTCCTCCAGAACCAAGCCTCTCCTGGTTCAGTGATGGAGTCCCTGGCATGTTCTTACCTGGGAACCGGGAAACCAGGGTACCAGCCTGCTGTCTTTCACTTCCTCATCACCTCAAATCCTGACCTTCCCATCATGATTTTTAGGGCATAAGGTTTTCTGACGGTTGGAGGATTCTAATGTAGGAAGCTTGGCACAGATCACGGGAAGTCGGGGTACAGTCCAGTGAGTTTAAGTTCTGCAATATTGTAAAAGAGAAGAGAGGCCCCCATATTCCTACTATACAGAAGAGCCCTAAGGAAATTTCCTGGGTTCCTTCAATCAAGGTACATGTGATTTTCCAACGTTCTGTTTAAAAGCCATTCTTAAATTTTAGTAAACCTACTGAATGAGCCAGGTAGTTTGTTAAAATGCACATTCCTAAGTTCTACCCCTGGAAACCCTGGAATTCAGAGATTTGGGGGTGTAGTACAGGAATTCTGGACTTTTATCCCCACAATTCTCTCTCTTGGGTGGAATTTTGACAGTTTTTCTCTATGTATTCATTGAACGACACTCACGGCAAGTTACGTTTCATTTTCATAGAGACCATGATGGTTAAGAAAAATAGTTGCTGTCTTTAAATAGTTTAGTATATCCCCTACAATATCATCTGAACCATTAATTCTCCCAGGAAATTATTTCTGTGAAACAGAGATGTATAACTTAATGTAGCCTGATCCAGGCTAAATTACTGCAAACTGATATAAGAATGGATGAGATGCAAATTAATGAGATTTCTGTGAATGCTTGTTTTTTTCCTAACATTCTATGGTAGTGAGTTATGATAGATAGTCAAATATTGAACTGTTTCAGCTATTTTAGAAGATTAACTTAGAGGCTATTTTTACACTAGTTAAGAGAGAAAGAATGGAGTCGATGGTCATCTCAGTAACCCTTGCCTTGACAGGCCAAGTTTTGCAAGACAAAGTAAACATGAATTAGAACGGCCAAGATAAACGTTTCAGAGTATCTGTTAGCACGTTTAGACAGCGCCTCCTTTACCAGGAAGATGACAGAGAGAAAATCTGCTTCCAGATACCAGGCACTGGGGATCTAAATTTAAACAACAACAATAACAATAACAGCTAATATCAATCAAGCCCTTTCTGTGTGCCAAGTACTTTAAATTCATTATTTCATATTGCCTTCACAACAGCCTTATAGACGGATCCCAAGTCACACACCTATAAAGTGGCACCGCTCGAGTCTGATGCTGAAGTCCCAGAGACCCCAGCGGTGTCTGCACCCGAGGAGGGCCTCGCTCTCCATGGCCACTGGCCTCCTCGGCCAGCGCTTCCTCTGTCTGAGGCACAGACCAGCCAGCTCACACGTGCATCATGCAGAACGAGCAGACACACAGAAAATAACTATCCAGATAATTTTCTGTAGCGAAAGGGAAAAGCAAAATCTGTTTTAAATTTTATTTTCAATACATTTTTGTAAACCCATTTGGCTCGGCTGCCACAGAACTCAGCCCTGTCTGGACCCGTGGCCGAACCTCAGAGTTCCTTCCAGGCACTGCAGCTGTTTTGGACAGCAGGGGCATTGGACTCTCGGGGAGGAAATCTTTCCGGGACATCAAACTGAGGTTAGATTTCAGAAAAAAGGAGGAAAACATGGCCGGGGACAGTCATCTATTCCCTTTTGTGATCTGCATGTAAAGAATAATTTTAGAAATGACATTTTTTAACGTAAACAATATCTGTAGTGCAGAGAAGGAAAGGCAAGGGAAAGCAGCGTCCACCGTCCCAGCAGTTGCTCTGGACGGGGATCTGACCGGCCCTGCGGTTTCGTGGGCTCTGCCCCCGATGTCCCTGTTCACAGAGAAGGCTGCTGAGACCTAGAGACAGAGCCACCCAAGAGGTGAAAGGTGGGGAAGAAAGCAAGCCTCCAGATCCCCAGGTGTGCGTCCCTCCCATTACACCATGATAAAGGGATTACTTCATTCTGGTAGGACTTTGTGGGTGGAAGCCATTTCAAAGCAGCGGTGATCAGACAGAGCAGAGAGGCAGGAGGGGGCTGCACACAGAAAAAGGCAGAGGACTGCAGCGCCCGGGAGGGCAGGGAAAGGCCGCAGTCGGGGCTCCCCGGGGGAGGTCTGCTAAGGTCCTTCAGCTGACTGCCTTTTCCCTCCCCCTGGCGGGCCCTCCGTCCCCACAACCTGTCCATGTTTTAAATTGTTCTGCCTCCGTGTACGGTCTTGTCAGGTCTTGATTACTTATGGGAAATAACATCCGGAGCAATCGTCGGTTGTGCGAAGATAAGCAGTGGAAAGAAGAAGTGGGGACAGTAGGAAGCAGGTCATCATTATGGTCATTGTTTTGATTTAACTAGGTTTTGCTATTAGAATGATAAAAATATTGAGAATGATGATAACACCGATAAGCTAACATTTAGTAAGTCAGGCACTACGTTGAGCATTTAAAACACGTGGTCTTATTTGACTTTCTGCTGTTCTGACCAGTGTCATCATTACCTACTTCGCAGATGAAAACACTGGCATGAAGAGACCAGCCGCTAGAGCAACAGAGCTGGGACTCAAGTCCCGAAGTCTGGCTGCAGATTCCGACTTCAGAGCCTGAATTCTTGACCACCGTGAGCTGGGCTATCACAGGTGTTACCTTTGCGAATCCTCACAGAAACAAGCTGAGCCAGGCGTTGCTACCTCCTCTTATAGACGAGGAAACTGAGGCTGAGAGATGATCACCTGCCCAGGAGACGGGAAGAGCTGACGTTCCAAAACAAGACTGTAAGCCATTCTCCACTCTTCCACAGCCCACTCGGGAACCCACCCTGAGATAAGAAAGGGACACTGGTTCTCGTGTCTAGGACTGTCTGTCCAGGTAGGAGCTGGACCGGGGCTTGGGAAGAGGAAAGAAGTGACAAAGTGTCTTAGAGGACAGAGAAGCTGTAAACATTTAGCATCTCTCTTGTGACCTGTCAAGTGAGCAAGGGGACATAAAGAAGAAGTTAGAGAGGGTCATCTGAGTTAGGATGAGGTTTCTTTGACTTGCTTAAAAACTGGGGAGAGAGAAGGCAATGGGACAGGTTGGGGGAGAACAATGAAGAGAGGAAGGCAGACATAAAGAGAGAACAGCAAGAGAAAAGAGAGAAACCTCTCAGAAGGGCATAAACACAACCAAAAATTCAGGCATCAACAAAACCCCCCTGATGGCCAGATACCTCCAGCGTCCCTCCTTTCCTTCCCCAATGGAGCGACGGGAAGTGCTGATTTCATATCTCCTTTTACTTCTGGATGAGGCACACTGACAAATACAGTATGTAAAATGCAGGGATGTGTGAAAGGAAAGTGTGGCTAGGGTTGTTTTCCATCTCCCAATAATAGCGTTTCAATTTGGTACCTAAATAAACAATCTATTTTAGTGGCTCCCCTTTGATACCTCGAATGTTCCCTTCTGTTATTTCTGGCAGTTCCCAATCCTGTGATGTGATTAGAGAGGATGATTACACTTACATAACAGCATCAAATTAATTTGCCGACGAGAACAACAGCAGCAGGAAATCATTGGAGTTCTCAGATCGCTCCCCCCACCCCCACCCGCCTCGAGTTTATTTAAGTGACATCAAGGGATTAGAGCGAAGTCGGTCAGTAGAGCACTGCTGGGAAAACAACCAAAACATCGACTCTGACCTTGTAAACGAAAGAGGAACAGAGCAAATAATGGAAAGTGCTGGTCCCAGGCCTGGTGCAAGGGCCATCGATGAATCAGCCTCCCAAACACACATTTCCGTCTGTGGGAGAAAGAAACAAACTGTACCTTTCAGGGAAGATTATTTTCTCAGGCTATGTTCCACCAAGCAAGGACTGTCAAAACCAAAGACATTTGCGATTTTCTTATGTTTTTTTTTTATCCTGTTCTTTTCCTGTTGGCTTCTTTTCAAAAAAAAAAAAAAAAATTAAGTGACTTGAATTTTTTTTAACTCAGATTTAAAAAAAAGAAAAGAAAATGCAGAGGCCAATAGTATTGCTTCCGCCTTTCTAAAAGGTAAGATAATAATGACCCGGAACACTTTAGCCCCATCGTGCCAAAGGCCAGAGGTTTACAACAGGGGGCAACGCGTAGCAGCTTGCAAAAGGTGCTCAAGACCGCAGACGTTCCTGCCTGTAGTTTTCAGTTCTGACGTTAACCTTGGACAGTCATCAAACTCTCTGAGCCTTGGTTGTCTAACCCATGGAAGCAGAGATTACCTTCTTTCAACTCTATTACAGAGTTGTGTTCGCCCACCCATTCATTCTGTTCATCCATCCATTCCACAAATACTTATTGAACACCAATTGCGCTGCAGGAGCTATGATGGCCCTCGGGAGTACCTACTGACATGGTCTCAGCCCTGGGAGGTCACAGACTAGTGGAGCGTGACAATAAAGACAGCCACCGTGCACTGTGAGCAGTGTAGGCAGGTGCTGACCTTGCCCCCCTTCATCCATTATTGTGTCTAAATCTCACCAGCGCCCTCCCTTCCAGGGTGGTATCACTCTCCCTGTTTTACAAGTGAGGAGATGGAGCCTAGGCACTTTTAAAAACTCTATGCCAAATTACACTAGCCAGCGTCAAAATTGGAATTCAGATCCAAGTTTTCTGGATTCAAAACTGTACTAGGGCCCTTTATATTTTCTTGGAACCTGATAAACTCTAAAGCCTTTTGCAAATACAAAGAATTATTTTAAGTGCTTTTTGCACAAGATGTTCTGCTACTAGACAGACATGACAACGGTACAGTTTTTTGGTTGCTTCATTCCAGCAATTATAGCATTTGCTTCTTTTGAAAACAAACTCACTCCCATTATCTCATCAGATCCTTGCAACAGTGCTGTGGTTCACATAGAGCAGGGGTTATTAGTCCCACTACATACGTGAGGAGACCAAGGTTAAGCATTTCGCCAGAACTGGACCTAGAACTAGCCTAGAACTGGTACACGGGTCAGTGACCATTCGCTCCTCTTCCCCCCAACTTCATCTCAGTGGGGCTGAAAAGTGTTCAGTTTTGGCGGCAGTACATTCCTGGATGCTGCCTGTATGTGCCACTCCTTGGGTCTCCACATCATGCCTTGTTTGGTTGAAATCCACATTTGAAATACGGCATGGGCTATATTTACGCTCGTGCACCTTCATGATTATTTGCTGCTTTTCCACCTTATAAGAATTTGTAGCATTTTGCGATCATCTTTTATTAACATTGTCATCATTCGCTAAGGTGGAGATTTTACTGTATATTCTTAGCTCTTACATCAAGAAGGTTCCCAATATTGGTGCTACTCCAATTTGGTCATTATAACCTTTTGTTTCTTTTATGTGTAAGCAATAAAACATGACAATGAAGAGACTCATGCTAACTCCAACTATCACAGGGCATCCAGGTTGAAACTTGATCCTGCTTGTTCATGCCTCTCTCTTCTCTTAACTAATTCCTACAATGGCCATCAGAAAATTCTTTTTGCAACTTTTGCCTCCTGACTTAGTTATTTCTTGTGCCTGAAACACTTGGCCCCTAACTTCTACAACCATCTCCCATTCTTCAAGGACAACTCGATGTCCACGTCTTTGAGGATGCATTTTCACAGTACCTCTACCAGCACTGACATCCCCCTACCTCCAAATTCCCAAAGCCCATGGATCATCAGAGGTTTACTCAGCAGGTTCCTTAGAGGCGGCCCAGTCCTCATCCCTTCTTCTGTCAATGAGGAGAACGGCATCCAGAAAGGTCAAATGACTTTCTGGTTGATGCTAAAGATGGAGCAAGTCCCCCGCTCTCCTGAGTCTTGAGGCTGCCGTTACTCCTGCTAGATCCCTCCCCCTCCTCCTTCCTGCCAACGTCTGTGGAACTATATAGCTTCATGCTGTGTACAGGGTCTGGAATGGGTCTTTGTCTTATTACCTCCATACGCTCCGTGAGCCTCTGAAGGCAAGGGCTGAGTCTCTTTCATCTCTGAGCCCTACAGCACCTCTCTCAAGTCCAAACCCACAGTAGTTGTTGGAGAAATACTTCGGGGGTAAACGATTGTCCTGGATGGATACTGTCTGCCTTTTCATCTATGAAGCTCTTTGCTGACCCATCCCCTGTCGGTTCCCTTTCTTGTTCTTCCCCTCTCCTTAGTACCTCCTCCACTCCATTCCACATCTCCCCACAGGACTTGCCCTTCTAACTCACCACGCATTCATTCATCCACTCGTTCACTTAGTTCGAAGATGTCTGTGAAGTGCCTACTGTGTGAGTCGGGTGCTGTCCTAGGTGTTGGAGATGCAGCAATGAACACAATCAAGGTCTCCGCCCTCGTGGAGCTTATTTATCAGCCCTTCGTGGCTCCACCTTTTCCTCCCGAGTAACAGCTCCTAACTTGAGGGAAACCCAGAGTTTCACAAAAAATGTCCCAAGACTGTTCCCTTCATGACAGGAGATAATGGCATACATTTTAATATCTACTTAAGGAACTAACTATAATGATTACTTAAATGTTTTCCATTTGAAAGAGAAGAGTGTGAGATCAGGTCCCTGGGCTCACGACTTGGTCACCCTCCGTGACTGGGGGGGGGTGTTGAAGGTCACCAGCCACGGTGGCAATTTGATTGTTGTGCAACTTAAAATGTTTATTTTTTGGCAGTTGTTGATTTAAGTTGTCTAACTTTTACTCGGAATGGGCCTTCGGATAAAGGCAAATAGCAGAAGAATTCTTAAGTAAAAATTTGGAGGGTTTATGAAAAGTAAACATCTGAGAGTAATTCTGAAGATATACCTCAATGTTTTCTTCACCAGTTTTCAGAGTTACATTTAATTGATTGACCTCTCAAATAACCCATAGACACCTCTTCCTTATTTTGAAAAGTACTGCTGATAATAGAAAAGTTAGTGTTGCTTATATTCACTTCAGCTTTTAATTATTTGTATAGCAGTGTTTATCAGTAGTAGCCAGGAATCTTCTTTTTTTATATTTCACTATTTAGAAATAAAAGAAAAAAGAATAAAAACAAACCAGAAGATTATTTTTGACTCAAAATGCAAAGTTTTATAACATTATTTATGAGAGCAGATTTTATATGTTTTTGTCTATATTTGATGCTATGATACACGGTTAAATTTCAAGTCACCACTTAATATTTATTTGATTTCCAAACTAAGCATGCTAGTATATGTTATTTTAATGTGTTTTATAAATTGTCATTTCTTACATAATTAAAGTAAATTAAACCATGTGCATCACTTGTTAGATGGCACTCATTCAGAATTTATTATTATAATCCATGAATTTAGTACATATTGTATTCAATTAATTTTGTAATAAAATCTTTAATATATACTGATCTAAAATGACACATGTACTTTAAAGCATCAAATCGCTTCATTTTGCATTGCATACAAAAATGATCAGATGATTAAAATTTTTCAAAATAATATGTAATACTAAGAAATGAGTTCGCAAGTTTAAAAATAGTTGGGGTATGCTGTTCCGAACTCTCTGCCTGTCCCTGCTCTCACCATCTCTTCTCCTTCCCTGAGATGAATGTCCTTCTCAGCACCACTCGCCATACCTTCTGTCTCCTGTACAGCCAACCCTTTTCCCTTTTCACTTTCTCCTCTTCCTCAATCAAGGTTCTCTGTTCTAAACAGCCAGCCAGTCAACTATAAGCGGCATCAGGAAGCTTCCCCTTCAGCCCTGCCTTTCTCTCAAGCTGCCACCTTACACAGACAGGCTTCAGGCAGGAGTATTTTCTGCCATCTCCTGTGCCTCAGGGCCTTTGCACCAGCTGTTTCTGCTGCTTGGAATGCTCTTCACCTAGTTTTCTGCATGGCTGGCTGAGTCCTGTCATTCAGGTGTCTGCTGTTCCAGGAGCTGACCAGTTTTGCTAGAGTGCCCATCTAATCTCTCTCCACCACATCAGCTTTTTCTGATTCGGAGGGTTGATTACTACCTGACATTTTTCTTGTTTGTTTTGGAACAGGTCCAAAAGAGAGAGCATTCTCTATTCCCTGCACATGACTTCAGCACTTAAAATAGTGCCTGGCACAGAGAAACTGCTTGGTATTTATTCATTGAATAAATGAACAAATGAATAAATTATGATCTGCATTAGCTTCCTTTGCTGTTTTTTTTTCCTTTATTCCTTAAATGCTTGCTTTGTGTAGGAGTCTGCCTTCCAACCTTCTCCCTTCTCCTTTTTCCCTCTTCCTCAGGGTTATCACAGCCACCCTCAGAATTCGAACACCTATCTACATAGCCGGGGATGACAAATTCAGAGCCTGGTACTGCCCTGGGCAGATATCACCTGTGGATTTCAGCTCTCTTTTCAACACAGTCCAGTCCTGGTGCGCACTGTGCTCTGAGCAGGCTCTGCCCCCTGATAAAGTTAACACTCCAGACGAAAGCTGTTTCTCTGACCTATATGCCAATGACTCCCTAAATTCATATTTGCAGCACCAAAGTGTTCAGGCCCCCTTTTCAAACTGCCTCCTGGACACTTCCATATGTTCACTCTGTCTCCTAGCACAGTGCCTGCAGTGCGGGCAATGCTCAATGCGGGCTTTGTGCGACGACAAGCACATATTCAGTGACACTGTCCGCACAGATAGCCTCCACCAGCTCGCCAGGTACGAAAGTGAGACTCCCTGTTTGTCGTTCTCTTCTTTCAGAGTTGCCGTGGCAACTTGCCAGGCCCAGAGCACAGTACCCATTTGTAACAAGTTACACATTTTGGCCAACAGTTCCACAATTTCACCCTTGAGTTCCTTCAAAACCCTTGGGTGGATGCCATCAGTTCCCGTGATTTATTTACACCTCGAGTGCCATTCCAGGACACCCTGGCCATGCACCACCGCTTTGGGCTTTTCCGTTTTCAAATACAATTGGGGAGTGGGGATTTTCCTTTCCGGTTCTTTAGTGACAACTAATGCGGAGAATTTGCCATGACTCTCTGCACCATTTTTCACTCCTCTTCAGAGGAGTGATGCACATGTGGGTCCAGCTGACCCAGGTGCCTCCCTCGTGTTCTTACTGCCGCTGGTGCCTAATGAAAGAATGTTTTCTGACTGCAAAGCCACCCTCAAATTGTCTCCTGTAGCAGCACCACTGCCAACTAAGTATACAATTCAGGCTGATACCTCAAATGGATTAAAGAACTTTCACATCCCCCACTCATTTCATCTTCACACAAACCCTGAAAGGTGGATAAGAGAGGCTAGACAGATTATCATTTTACAGACCAAGAAACCGAGGCTCAGAGAGGTCAAGAGGTTTGAATGTCACACAGCAAGTTGGTAGCTGAGCTGAGGCTGGAACCATTCTTTAGCGCTTTTTTCCCCTCTCTCCTGCACTCGGATTCAGTTGAATTGCATCAACCTACCCTAATCCAATCAAAGGCTCAATGAACAGTCATTAGGGCAACTGGAAAGAACTAACTGACGTCAAAATGTTTGATTCAGTGGCCACATGTAGCTATGCCCTCATGTAACAAAAATGTGCTCTGCTAGGAAATATTCCCCATGGGAGGCCGTGGCGGGTGGGGGGCGGCGAGAGAACACACTTAGAGTCCTGATCCACCGAGGCCATCACATCACACATACACACACACACAGTGTTGTGCATAAAAGTTCTCGCAGCTGGCTTTTATCTCGAGACTAATTGAATTCTCATTATAGGGCCCTCTGCTAGAGTCCAGGCCGAGGTGAGCGTTGAGGCCACTGCTGGCAATTCATACATAACCAAAGAGAGGGGCTGGGGGAGAGCTTTGAGTGTGTAGCAACCACAATTCCCACAAGGGAATAATGAGGAAGCTCAGTCACTGGAAGGATTAAATACTGGTATTTCATTTTTAGGATCACATTTTGCGTGCAACCGCAGCTCCAGACCTGAGAGACTGGCCGGCTCAGATTTGCCCATAAACATAGAGAACTCTGCCTCTAGTGTAACCTGACATCGTCCCCACTCTGATTAACCACTTCTGGGCAGGCCTCAAAGCCGGCTGTGCCAAATGGTGCCCTGTGGACCCCAGCGGCTGCCAGTGTCCTTCATCCTTCTCCTTAGTCTTCCCGAATATTATCTTGCCAGTGAAGCCCATCTGGCTGAACAGAAAAGACCGTTTCACCATCTCTGATACAAAGATATGGGATAACATCACCATTTGATATCTTATTTCCCCCCATCCAGATACCAAATAATTTGTTATTTTCACTTTAATTTCTTTGCTACAAAGATCAGTCTGATAGTATTTCGGACTTGCTAAGTCAGCCAATAACTCAGTCTTAAAAATGTTTTAGAGTAGAACCCTTGGGTTGTTCTTTAAATATTTTTGAAGTTGAAGCCCTGAAACAAAGTTGTGTGTTTTTTTTTAAGTGTTTCAATTTGTTTCATTACAGGTGCTCTGATCTCTAAAATTTTTTTTCTAATGTTCTGAGCCTTCCACGTCTAATAAATGTCAACTGAACTTGGGTGCTGAAATAAAATTAGCAATCTCTTGGGGTGGGGGAGTCTTGGAGGGGCTGACTGCGGGCAGAACGTTCTCTGGGCATCCAGCTAGTCCGTCTCCTGCCTTCAGAGTATTCGCTAATGAAGGGAGCGTTGGTATGGGACTGAAGAAGGATTCCCTGGGTTTGTTAATTTACTTGTAATAATTCATTAGCTGACACTTTGAGCTGTGAATTTAGCTGATAAATCCCAGGTCACCCCCACAGTATGTATAAAGAGGGCAGTGCTGTATTTGGGCGAGACCTTCAGAAGGATGGATTAAAGCCCTCTCTCCCACAGTTGCCCTTACTTGAGGGAGCTTGTTAATAAAAAGATCTTGGGAGACTCTCCTTTGTACAGGCACTGTATGAATATTTATAGAATATTCCATCTGTAAACAGCATTAAACTATAAACAGAGCATACCAAGAAATAGGAAGGCCATTTCCCCCTAATACATAGCTGTGCTGTGACACGCTGGGGCTCATCTCCTGGAACAGCTAAAACAGCACCGAAAGAAAAATCATTTGCTTTAACCAACCAGGGGGCAGCAAATCGCGTGGTCTGGTGGAGCTTTGGTGTTCTTTGTTAACTGAGTAAGTGAATATACATGCATATCTGCACGAACACACCCGCACATAGGCACACAGGCACCTGATATTCGTAGTTACTGAAATCGGTCACATTCAATTGCTGCTTTTGTAGATAGAATGTGATCCAATATCAGAATTCTCATATGGTTCAATCTAATTATGCTGCCCGAAGTTTCTGGCCCTTCTCCTTCCAGGCACAGGGAGGGGTGGGAATATGGAATTCTGGTGATGTGTGGACTCCAGCTAGCAAGCCAACCAAGAAAGCCGGGAGAGGGAGGAGTTGAATGGAAACCTCTGCAGAGAGCAAGCTCGCAGATTCCCAGGGCAGCATGTCTTTTCCGAGGCAGGGGGATGCAGACTGTGGGGGTTGTGGGGGTGGCAATCAGCCGGCACACCAAAGGAACTTCCCACTCGCCAGCTGCGGCTGCGTGCTCTTGATTGCAAACCTCTGGTAATTGTCATAGGTGTGTTACCAATTTTCAAAGGGATTAGTATACAATAAAATACACTCAACAAGAAAACCACCCAGAACGCAATGAATCATTCTTTGATGATTCAAAAGGCACTTTGGGATCCCGGAGTGCCTTAGGGTCAGCATTACAAACATCAATTACTTTATGGTGAGTGTGTGGAAGGGCCAGTTCATGAAGAGCACTGGTTGAGAAAGTCCTGGGCGGCCCTCGCTTACAATATTGTGAACAGGTAATGTCCTGTCTCAGGTCTTCTCTGCTTTCCTGCTTTTTCTCAGAATGCTGCCTCTGTTCTCTGGGGAAAAAAATGGCTCATTAATCAGCATGGAGAAGTGCCTGCTTTACAGTCGGCTGGAGTATGTAAAACTAAAATTCCCTCATTTTCCTACCAACCGTTTTTTGGGTAGACTTCTGTTCTTCTCCCTTAACCACTTACATAGGCCTCTCCTTGAATTCAAATCATTATATAAGAAGTTTGATCTGACAAAATTATTTTTTTAAAGCCAGTTTCTTTTCTTTTTTAAACAGAGCCCTTGTGTTCTGCTTCCTTTCAAAAGCTCCTAAAAACCAGGAGGAAGTGACTCTGCTGCACTGAAGCCAATCACAAGTTGAGTTTCTCCCTCCTTGCAAACTACAGTCATTGGTAACGAAGAAAAAACATCTAGTCCTTGGAAGTCAAGTTCTTGGGCACTTTTGAAAACAACTTAATCCAAAACATCTGCAAGAATGTTATCTTTAAAAACGCAGGTGTCTAAAACCTAAGGGGAAAAAAAACATGCAAAGAAGCTTTGCCGACTAAGATTTTGAAAAACAGGATTCTAGCAAAAACAAAACGTCAAGAATGAAACACAATTGGCTTCATGAATCTTTATTTTCCATGGCGATTCCTCCTTTTGGCCTTCTACGGAGGAGGGAGTTCCTGGATGTCCTGTCAGACTTTCCGAAGAGCGAAACCAAACAAGGGGATTCCAGGCACACTGCAGCGTCCTGGGGTGCTCTGGTCTGGATTTATTAAACAATTCCAGATCTTCTTAAACATTCATGGTGGTAAACCCAAAGCAGCCAGACACGGAGGTCATGGTACCAGGCATGGAAACTCGACAGATGTGTGGCCTTTCTATCAAATGACAAGCTTAGATGTTACGCAACCTGCGAGAAAGGTCACCGAGAATTCAGAGAGCGGAGAGCACGTCACTGCATTTGGGCCAACTGTGTGTCTTTTAGGAAATGGGTCACACACACACACACACACACACACACACACACACACACACACAGGAGTGTCTCCAGGTTGCTGGCACCCATATTGAGTCCCATGTCTACAAACAGGTGAGCCTACACGTGATCTGAACAAACATCATTTTGCCTGAAGTGACTGTGGCTTTACAGCTATACAGGGTGGGGTGAAAGAAGGTTTACAGTTGTGAGTAGGTGACACAGAGTTTATGCTCGTATTATTACTTATTAATCTTGTATTATTTTCCATACGAACATAAACTGCTCCAGCTTCTCCTCCTTCTCTGTTAGACATGGTCTAATGGTCGAGAAAGTGACGTTCAAGATGCGGCCCTGCCAACGAGAGCTCCTGCTCCCCGAATCCTGAAGGCCAGAAGCGTGCTTCACTGTGTGCTCACACATTTTATTAAGGTGCTTTGAGTGCTGAAAGTCTCTTAACCTTCATATAGACTCGTAGTCATAAAAGAATACATGTTTTGGTAAAAAAAAAAAAGCGATGAGAGGGAAAAAACGGGCATTTAATTCCAAATAGAAGTACTGTTTATTTCCAAGAGGCTCAAAATTTAACCAACCTACCAAAGCAAAGGCAGGCTGCAGACGGTGAAAAGTGAGTTAGGAGATTACACTGCTATTTTTCCAAAACTTTCTGCACAGTGTGGTCAAAGCTGTTCTGGGCAGCTAAGGGGGAAAAATCAGCATTGCGCTGCCCAGGGAAGGACTTACTCTCAAACCGTTCTTGACAGGGAAAGCTGAACAAACACGACCAGTGATTTTCAACCCAGGTGCCACGGCACACTGGGGTGCCTCAAGAATTTTTTAGGCATGCAATACCTGACTATTCAGTCAGGGTCACTGACCTCTTTTCCCTTAGACTGTCAAATGAAAAAATGACAACAACCAACACAATAGCTGTCTGGTGTGAATGAATCAAAATTATACCTATTTCTTTTTGGGCAAAAAAAATATAACCTATTTTTGGATGTGCTGCAGAATTTTAGTAATTAGTTTATTAGTGCCATGAGATAAAAAAGAGGTTGAACATCGCTGACTTAGATGTTTCCTCTGCCCTGAGTTAACTGGTTCTTCAGCAAATGGAAGGCCAGGGTCTCCTACCAGGGACAGTACTTCGTGCAGGGTCGAGACTTCCTCAGCATCAAACTCCTTTTCCAAATTTAGGAAGTTACAAAGTATGCTAACCTCTTAAAAAGTCCTAGGACAGAGAGACAAGCTATGCCGCTTGCACCTCTCCAAGAGAGCCCCGATGTTAACCAACCCCAGCTGTCGCCAGCCACAGGGGTCCCCATGGGGACACACTCAGCGTGATCACAACCTTGCCCCAGAAAGCATTCGTGGGAAAATGTGCCAGACAGCTGCTCCCCAACTCTCCTGCTCCCTTTCAAAGATGTTTCTTATAAACTACACTGACGGCCCATTCAGGAGCCCTGCAAACTCCCGCCGGACCTGCCCCTCCAATTGCAGATCATCCACGTGTGTTTCCCACCTCCGGGGGCTTTTCTGCTTTTTACCTTCTCACTGGTGCCAATCACTGCTCTCCCCCTGGTCCCCCCTCCCCAAAGGCTCCGCCAGGCTGCTCCCTGTGTGATTGGCGTCTCATTAATGAAGAAGGGCCATGTCTCTCTCATTACAG
>PVKM010021835.1:0-22250 GCA_004027735.1 Carollia perspicillata | reverse complement strand
TGCAACCTTGTCCTGGGACGCCTACGAGTTCCCAGAACGCGGCGGGTAGAGGTGTCTTGGAGGGGACAGGGGCGGGGGATCGGGTTTTGCCCGCGGGCCACAGGACCCTGTTGGTCCGCCATCCCGCCGGCGTCTGGGTGCCGCTCGGGGACCCCTGTGGAACTGTGCTGCATTCAAGGCCTCACTTCCCCAAGGCTTCCCGGCTGCCGCGGACTCCCGACCCTCTCCTCCTGCGGGCAGCGCCTCGGCCAATGCCCAGCCGCAGCCACAACTCCAGGCTGCCAGTCGGCGCCTTCGGCGCGGGCTGCGTGCGGAGGGACTTTGCGCCTTTGGCCTCCCTCGTCCCCATCTTTCCCTTTGCGTTCTTCTCAGCATCGAAGCGGGCGTCTTTCCTCTGGTCTCACTCTCCGCGGTCTCTGGCTAGCGGCAAACGGAAGAGCACATTTCCCGGGATTGGTGTCCCCTTCTGGGGACGCGACTTCCTAAGGGAAACGGAGATGGAGGGGATTTTCTAAGTAAGAGCTCTCAAGTCTGGCCTCCTGGGGGCAGACAAGCAGAGAAGATCGCTCTTTCCTCGGGACCTCCCCGCCAGTCCTAGCTCGGCTGTATTTACCTTGCCTCTGCTATTTTGGAGGGCTGGTGTGTTTCCACCTGCACCCACCCCGGTAAGTTTCCGCGTGGACTGGTGCCCTTCAGGAAAGGGAATTGATTTCCATGTGCCGTAAGAAGGATGGGAGAGCCAAGGATGAGAAGGTTTCTAAGTTCGTTAGTGGCTTACTTCCTGGGCCTGAGCTTCCTCCAGCCAGGGAGACCGGAGGGCTGGTTATCCCTGTCCAGTGTTTCGAACAATTGAGAGGGCCGGGCTGGGGCAGGCTCACTTCCACCACGGAAGAAACTCTGAGCTCAGCTGGAGACTTAACTCCAGGGGGAAACGTCAAGCCTTTCCAACTGCTCCTTCCACATATAAACCCGTTTTGCCCTGTAAGGCCTGAAAATCTCCCCGTCTATCCCACCCTCCCATATGAGTAGGCTGATGAGTGGGGTTGGGGATTACTGTTATGACCTACCCTAAAGTCATATTATACATATAGCAGCTTGGGCAAAGCTGTGCATACAGTATCTCTCTTCACCAGAGATGTGATATAATGTAAAAAGAATGAAACTAGTGTCAGTACATACTTCACACCCTTCCCCACCTTGCCCCCCACCCCAGGCATGCTGTGCCTTCTGGAGGTGGTGCTAACCTTACATCAGGGATTAACAGGTGTTGAAGGGATTTTTCCCAGTTTAAAATTGGAGTCATAAGTTCAGTATTCACTAGAGGAAAATCACCAAAAGCTAGGGCTCTGCTGGCCTGGGTGTCATCCCTCTCTGTCTCTTTTCTACCTTCTCTTTAGTCCTTCTTACTTAACCATTTCTTCTTCTTCTTTTTGTTTTAGATTTTATTTATTTATCTTTAGAGGGGAAGGGAAGGAGAGAGGTAGAGAAACATCAGTGTATGGTTGCCTCCCGTGCGTCCCCTGCTGGGAACTGGCCTGCAACCCACGCATGTGCCCTGACTGGGAATTGAACTGCGTTTGCTTGGTTCACAGGCCTGCGCTCAATCCACTGAGCTATACCAGCCAGGGCTATCCATTTCTTACTAGGTGAGAAAGCCAGGTTGAAAGCGCAAGGACACCAGAAGAAAAGCTATGGATACATGCTGCTTGATTAAAATAAAATACACCCGCCATCCCAGGTGAGGTATCTGCTGCCTTCACACAGTCAAAGGGCATTAGTCTTAGCAAAAGATTCTTGCCCCCTTTTATTTTCCCTCCTTCTATGGCCTGGCAAATGTGGAGATTGCTCCCTCTTACTTAGTTTTTGGAGATGACTGGCTCTGGGGCAGGAATTGGGCTGCTGAAAGCTTCTTTCTCTGGACCAATTTTTCTTTTGAATCAGGCAGCTTCAGACTCCTCAACAAATACATCATTTGTGGACTGCTACTATATTCTCCTTGACCCCTCCTCCCCCCGAAATCCATCTCTTGTACCTCACACTGATCCTGATCCTCAGAGTGGCTGGATTTCTCCTTTCCCTAGCACCTTTCCCACCACCCTTTGGCGTTGTGTATGCCCTGTCACTGGGGTATGTACCTCACCAGACCCCACTTGGAGTCCTGAATATTGTTCACTGCAGAGTGAAATAGAGAATCATGCAATCAGGAAGAGGGAGGCCTGGATCTTATGCCAGGGCTATCTGGGACTCAATCATAGGACAGTGGCCTCTGCTTCCTGGTGCCTTTCTCTGGAAGGAGCCCTTCAGAGCACGCAGGGGATGAGATTGGCTCGTTGGGGATCTTTGGGCCTTGAGCTTAAGTTTATTGTTTTGGGAAGTTTTCAGCAGTCCCCGTTTCAATTGTGCATTTAAATTCTATAGAGATGAAGAAGATCCAACTTCCTCTTTCTCTTCCCCGCAAACCTATCATCCTTCAATTCTCTGCACCAACACATCCTTCCTGAGCACCTGCTGTGTCCCAGGAACTCTGGTAGATGCTCTGGGAATCATGATGGATCAGATAGATCTCTTCAGGAGTGTCTTGGAAGAGATGGCATTGTTATGGTACCAGGGAGAGAAAGTGGTTAGCATGTTAGTAGTTCAGATTAAATGATATGAGAGCCGGGAGGCTTTGTGAGTAAGAGATAAAACAGTGTATGGAGACAACAGCCATGTACCCACAGGCCTGGAATATCATCTGGTTTGGGAATCAGGAAGTGGCTCCCACTTTCCTGCTCTGCCAAGAGTACAAAGTATACCTCTTGCCTGTCTCCATTCCATTCAACATAGGCATGTGTACTTTTCCATCCCTGACCCCATGAGCTTCCTAAATCAAAGGGCCAACCAAGGCCAGCAGAACGGGGACCAGGATTTCTGGCAAAGAATTTCCCCGAAGGAGTCCTTACTAGATTTGGCTGCAGTCAGGGAGTTCCTTTGAGGGCAATGAAACAGAAGTTCACCATGTGCTTATTAGAGGTTACAACCTGCTAAAAAATGATGGGGCACATTACCTAGAAACATCTAGTTATTTCCTTTGCCAGCCACAAGCATATAATGCCAAAGGTCTGAGGTAGGAGACCATTTCTTCTTCCTTTCCTTCTTTCCTCCATCTCTGTCTTCACACATGGCAGGGGCTGAAGTTGGGGAGGGTTTCTTCAAGCTCGCCCCCTCCATTTTAACAAAAAGAATGAGGATGAGAGAAACCCTACACCAAATAAACAACTAATCAAAAGCGGCGTTGTTGCTTTGGTAGTTACTCTAAGGAAGACTACGTTGGGGCGGGGTTGAAGGGCTGGGGATCGAATCTGAGTCGATTTTAAAGCGCGTCGTGACACAGCTCCAGGGAGAACATTCGTTCCACCGTTTACATATCCTCGGATTACTGGAGACAATCGAGCATTTGAGGACAGTGCCTCTAATGCCTGCGGCCTCAAGGCTCGGGTCCCAGCGAGAGCATTTTAGAGGCCAGACTAGGGGCAGAGCCTGGGTCCTCCACTCCCCTCCCAGCGTGAAGGCAGTGCCCTCCGCGAGCTCCCAGCCCCAACCTCCAGCACCCATTTTCCACCCCACCACCCCTTCCGCAAAGCGAAGAGGTGGGCACCTGGGACGTGCATCCTGCTTTTTCTGCCTGGGATCTCCCGTCTCCTTCACTTTTGCCCCCGACGTCCCAGAACAGCGGAGCAGGACGCGGCATCCGCCCTAGGAAGGGGCAGCCTGTGCGCATCCACTGCGCTCAGGGTGCAGCGAGGATGCTAAACAGACCCGCAATGGCCAGGATGCAGATCCCAGCTCAAATCTTTAAGAAGAGTATCTCCCTCCCCTTCCTTCTGTCCCCCTTCTCCAGCCCGGCTCTGCCCTGCTCAGCCCCGCGGCTCCCCAGCTCAACGCAGGAGCTCAGCGATCCTTCGCTCGCCACTTTACGAGGAACTTTGGCCGGCTCCGGGAGCCGCCGGGAGAGGGATGTTAATGAGGGAGCGTGGCCCTGCATTGCGAGCCAGTAGGCTCCTGAGCTGCGATTGGCTGCAGCAAGGCGGAAGAATGACGTTATGCAAATGAAGGGGCGGGCCCGTGAGGAGCGGGTCCCGCCTCCTCCCTTTGGGGTTAGTGTGCCTGTGTTTAGCTCTGGGGAGAGTCAAACTGGATTCCATAGGGAAAGCCTGCAAATCACTTCTATTTTAGCAAGGAGAAAACAGAATTTCCATCCAGCAGGGTCCACCCCTCTCTTTCTCCCTCTCCTCTCCTTCTCTCTTTCTCTCTCTCTCCCTCCCCCCCTTCCTCTCTCCCTCTCTCTCCCCCTTCCCCCCACCCCAATCTCCCTCTCTGGTGTATCTGTCTACGGCAACCAGCGTCCTCCTCATCTACACGCACTGAAGGAAAGAAACATCTTTGGTTGGGAGAGAAGGAGGAAAAAAAAAGAGAGGAAAAAAACTTGCCTGGTTGTGGAAAATGACACTTGAAGTAGCAAAGCCGGCAGCGCGAGTTGAGTCTATTGTTTCTTAAATTGCCATCAGGGCTTTTTTTTTCTTCCTGCTTCTTCAAGTGAAGGGTACCTCTGCAAAAGGAAACTCCAGCCCCTCCTGCCCTCCACCGGCCTGTGATCATTACAAAAAAAAAAAAAAAAAAAAAAAAAAAAAAAAAAAAACCAGCGAAAAAAAAAAGCACCCAAACCAAAAATTAACCAACCAAACAACCCCCAATAGCCAAGCATACATCTCATTTTTTTTTATTTTGGTCTTTTCGTTGGATTTTCCCTTCTTTTTTCTCTGTCTTTTTTTCGGGTAATCGCTGAGTTTTGAGCGACGGTTTACATTTTTTAAAAAAATTTGTTTTCTTGCCCGCCTTGATCTTCCAGCGCGAGTTCATCGTCTCAAAAAAAAAAAATCTCTGGCTGGCGTTTTTCTTTCCTTTTTTTTTTTTTTTAAATATTTTCAAGGGGGAGGAGATTTTCCACAAGAAAAGGTTGTTTTCATGTTTGGGATTCAGGAAAGCATCCAACGGAGTGGAAGCAGCATGAAGGAAGAGCCGCTGGGCAGCGGCATGAACGCGGTGCGGACGTGGATGCAGGGCGCCGGGGTGCTGGACGCCAACACGGCGGCGCAGAGGTGGGTACCGCTCCGGGACCGCGGCCGGGGAGGCGAGTCGCGGGCAGCGGAGCCGGGAGGCGGTGGCGGCGGCGGCGCCGCGGGGCCTGGCCGCGCTCATCCGTCCGCCACTCCGCTCTGCTAGCCTCCGGGGCTCCGCGCTCCCCGGCTGCGCTGCCGTAGTCGCCTGCGGCCGGAGGGCCGGGAGCTCCAGGCGAGGAGCCCAGGCTTCGCCGGCGTTCTCCCCTGCCTGGTCTTGGACTGTTTTCATTTTGTTTTAAGCCAGAAGAGGCGAGAGGCGCCTCACCAGCGTGATGTTAGATATCTGTTTTTATGACTGCTCTTTCTCTTCTGGCTGCCCTTTCCCCTTCCTTCCTCCCTCTTTTCTTTTCTATTTTATTTTCTCTTCTTTTCTTTCTTTCTTCCTGCCTTTCTTTTCTTTCTCCTTCCCTTTTTTGTTCCTTTCCTTCCTCCCCCTTTTTTTCCTTGCTTTCCTTCTTTTAAAACTTTCTCTTCTTCATTCCTTTCCTCCCTTCCTCCCTTCCTCCCTTCCTCTCTTCCCTCCTTTTCTCCCTTCATTCTTCATTTCCTTTTCTCTTTTCCCTTTCCTCCTTCTCTCTCTTCCTTCCTCCCTTTCTTCATTCTTTCCTTCTTCTTTCTTCACTCCTCCCTCCTCTTTCTCCTTCCTTTGCCTCATTTTTCTCCTCTTTTCTCTCTCCATTTCACCCTAGGATCTTCTCTTATTTCTCCTATCTGGTTCTCCCTCCCTCTGTCTCTTAGCTTTCAGTTTTTTCTTGGTCCACCTCGAAGAACAGCAACTCCCAACTTTATTTCTGGCATCTCCTAAAAGTCTTCCTCACCCTCTGTCTCCACCGTCCCCTTCTAGCCCCTCTCCCACTGCCAGCTTCTGGGATGCTAGACCGGTGCCTGCAGGCACTGGCCTCGGAGATTGGCCAGGGGAACTTTCTGGGACACCCTCACCACTTTTTCTGGGGACTCCAGGTCCCAAGTGAGAAATGGCCTCCCCCGCGCTCCCCCCCACACCCAGGCCACCAGCTGGGCTTGGGGGAGTGGGAGATTTGGCGACCCCAGGCCTTATCGGACTCAGAGAGGGCGGAAGGGGAAGAAGGAAGATGACTAATTACATCATCCTCATTTTCTCTGGGCAGCGGACAACTGTCCCCAACACTGTTTCCATCCCCACTGAGTATAAAGATGGGGGTGGTAGGTAGTGAGAGTGAGTTGGGTAACTGGGCTTGAAGTGAAAGTGTGTGTGTATGTGTGTGACACGTGCGTGTGAGTGCGTGCGCCTGAGTTGGGCAGGTCCGGCTGTCAGTGACCGCCGCCCTGTGCCCCTGGCGGCCCAGCCTCTAGCCCCGGGTGGGAGCGCTCAGCCCGTAGACCTGGTCCTTACGATTTCGGAATGAGTGTGAGGATTTCTGCAGAACAGCGAAAGTTTGTCAGGACAGATCTTTTAAAAAACAAAACAAAACACCTCAGTTCCCTTTCCCACAGCGACCACCCCTGACAGCTCCGAGTTCCACCCTTACATCCCTTTTCTCTACGTGCTTTGTTGGGTGGGGTGGGGTGGGGGTGCTGAGAATGTAGCTTTCTGAGGCTGGGCACCCGCGGCTGGCAGGGGCTCGTGAGGTTTCCAGGAGGATGGTTGCAGCGGCAAGAAGCTGAGCATGTTCCCCGCCTCTTCTCACCAGCCCACAGAGCTGAGACGAGGATTCAAGGGGGTAGCGGGTACCAAATGCCCATGCCCCCTGCCTCTAAGTTGTCAATGAAGCGCTTTATTCCGCGAACGCGGGTTCACCTCCTCCAGGGCCACTTTCCTTTCTCCCCACGTAGCGCGCGTCAGGTCGGAGTAAATGCTTACAGCATTTTCTCTCCTGCGCAACACCCAAACAGAACTTTCACAGCCCTTCTGCGAGTTCGGGGCGCGCGCCCTGTGCTCCGCGTGGAGGGCAGGACACGCCACAACACGCACATTCCGTCGTCGGATGGGCCCGGGGCGCGAGAGACGGCGTGGGGGCGCCCACTGGGCGTTGGCGGGTAGAAGAGGCGCGTGCGTACGGGGTGACAAGGGGTCGCGAGTCCGTGTCCCGCTAAGCCGTCTAACTCTGCGTCTTTGGCCGCAGCGGGGTGGGTCTGGCCCGGGCTCACTTTGAGAAGCAACCGCCTTCCAATCTGAGGAAATCCAACTTCTTCCACTTCGTCCTGGCCCTCTACGACAGACAGGGCCAGCCCGTGGAGATCGAGAGGACAGCCTTTGTGGGGTTCGTGGAGAAGGAAAAAGTAAGTGGGCAAAGCGCTACTGCCCCTCGCCCCCGGCAGGGGAGCAGGCCCAGGCGCTTCGGGAGGCGCGCTTCTCCGCCAGTGCAAAGCATGCATAGCACGTTCCCGCGCGGGGTCCCCCAAGCCACTTCCCGTCCTGGGCGAACCCCGGCTCCTTGTCCATGAGGTTCCGCTCCAAAAAAAGTTTGCACGGAGTCCTCAGAGCTGGAGAGAGTCGAGCCAGGCTTCGCACTCCAGAGTCAAGGGCGTTCAGGATGAACCCGCCCTCGACCGCGCGACCAAGCGCGGCTCCTGCCTCTACTGGCCCAGGCCCGAGCCCCCTGGGGATGGGGATCGCCTGGATGCGTCCCACGGAATTTTCTGGAAGGGAAGAGGGAGCAGTAAGGGTCGGGTTGGTTGGGGGGGCGGGGGCGGCAGAGGGATCACAGTTGGCCGCAATCTCCGCGGCTCTCGGGCCTGTCTGGCTCCCCGGCTAGGGGCCCGGATGGGAAAGTTGCCTCGAAGTCGGTCCACGAGCTCACGCCGACCTCTCTCCTACGTCTCTTGTGTCTTTACGTTCCGATGCAACCCAGGAAGCCAACAGCGAAAAGACCAATAACGGGATTCACTACCGACTGCAGCTGCTCTACAGCAATGGTGAGGCTCCCGTCGGTCCGCGCCAGCACCCCGGGGCTCCGGGTGAGGGCAGGGGGCGCGGAGAGCTCCGGGTGGACGAGAGCCCCAGCAAAATTCAGTTGTTGTCCACCCTCCTCGGTATATACTGGCCTCACCTGAGTTTCGCCTGAGGCGGTTTCACCTGAGGAGGTTTCACCTGAGGAGTCCTTGACTGGCCAGGGGACTGCGGTGTTGGGCCTGTGCTTACCTGGGGCCAGGTGTGGTTCATCTACTCTTGTTGGGCCGCTTTCCCTTCCTCCCCCACTTAAGGCCCATTCCCTCCGCTTAGCCCAGTCTCCAGGCCCGAAGGCTCTTGGGCTCAGGGGGGGCTGGAGAGATCCTGTCCGTGAAGGCTCGCGGAGAGCGCGCAGAGGGGCTTCCACCGTGGGAAGGGAGAGGAGCCAGGTGGGGGTTCAGCCCCGTTTCCCGCTGCAGTGCTTGGGGGCTGGCTTGCCAGGGCGCTAGGGCTAGGCCAGAGGCCCTTGTCTGCGTCCTGGGGAACGGGAGGGGGTCCTGTCTGTGCTGCTCTGGGGCAGTTGGAATTCCCTGAGCCTTGGACCCCTTTGTTTGTTTGTTTGTTTTCGCGCAGATCCCCTCTCACTTAATTCTCCTTCGTTCCCCTATTCCCTCCCTCGCTCCCCCAGGGATAAGGACGGAACAGGATTTCTACGTGCGCCTCATCGACTCCATGACAAAACAAGTAAGTTTCTTCATTTCGCGCCGCAGGGGTACTCGAGGGAGGCAAAATTTAGGGGAGTCTAGAAGGTGGCTACTCCATAGCAGGGGGCTGGGACTCGAACTCTAAAACACCAGGGCCTACTGCCAACCGGGGCCCTTAGGGCAGGTTTCCAAGTGCTCATCGATACATGCACTTGAGCACGCCGCAAATAGCTCGACGGCTCTCTCTAAGGGAAACTCGGACCTTGTGCATTAAGGCTACGGGGTGCTGAGTGGGGAGAATGTGGTCTCAACTTTCTTTGACCCGGCGGGGAAGCCTCAGGGGGCACAGAAGGTGCCCGGGGACCCTAGTGTGGAGTGGGAGGAACTTGTGAAACTCAAACCACCTGGGCCTCCCTGGCGAGGCGGAGGGGAGAGGGAGTGGATGAGGGCACAGGCAGTTTCTCCAGGAATGGTGAGAAGGGCTGAGAGCACAGAGGAGCCACTTCACAGATGTTTCAAAAGGAGGTGGTAGTGGTGGTGGTCTTGTTGGAAGAGGGAGCCACAATTGTTAGAGGATATTTTGCAAAATTCTTCCTGCTTTTGCCTCCAAGTTTGGCAAGAAGCCAGGCAGCGTGAGTGAGCTTGTGGTCTTAAAGGTACATAGACGGCATTTTTCTTTAGCTCCCCAACACGCGTGAGTCAGGCAGTGGACATTAAGTTTGAGTTACGGCTTAAAAGATACAATTATGAGCCCAGTCAGAAAAGAGGCCTGACATTTTAATGAGGCACAAGAGCTTTTTTTTTTTTTTAATTTTAAGAAAAAAGTTTAGTTTCAGAATTAAGTAGCAGGTTAGGTAGTTGGAGGACTTAGAAAAAAGAAGACAGCTTTATTAGATGGCGGGAAAGGAATCAGAACAAAGAGAAAAGTTACGCATTGTATACCAACTACCAATTTAGGAAGAGGGTTAAAGCTTATTTGCTTGATTGTGATTTAAACATTTTCCTTTTAAAATAAGGGAGGTGATCTTTCATTGACACTGGTTCGGAAGGCTTCTGATTAGGGAATACATGCATATTTAAAATTTGTTATTAGGTAAGCTGTGGCTTAAACGTGTTCAAAATGCACATCATTAGCTGTTGGAAGTTTTAAAATCAGCAAGAAAAAATTTAATAATAGCTAACTTTGATTATTACTCTCATAATTCATTGTGAACCAAGTAGAAAAATGAGGGTAAGAAATGGATTTTTAAAATAATAAGTATTTATTGAAATCTATTTCAAGTATTTGCCTAAAAATTTGACTTTTGTGAAGGTCTGTTTCTTAGTTGATTGTTCAGGGTAAATCCACATTTATACTTTTAGTTTTGGTCTTACTTTTTTTTTTTAATTGGTTCTGATTGTTATATATGATAATTCCCTTTCAATTGGACATGTCGTATTTTGTTTAAAAAATTTTTCCTGCTAAGCAGAAACACAAAAGCTTGATTTCGGTAACTTTTTTTTTTTTTATGATATCAAAACAAAAATGTCTTCAGTGGAGTTTTGTTTTTAGAAATTGTCTTTGATACCCTGGATATCCTTTCCTGCCATTCTCATCACAGCAAAGAAAAGATGGGAGGGGGCGTGGGGAGGGGAAATCATGAACCCTAATACATATTCCATATGCATTTATTAGAATTTACTTTTTGGGAGATAAAACATCCCCACAAACTGGTACAGAAGGCCTGTCTGCTGGTGCAACAGCGACCACTTAAATACTAAGTTACAGACAACACTCTGAAAGGAACAATAGTAAAAAGCACAAAATAAGGGCACGTTTGAAGTACTTAACTCCTCTCAAAACTTTGTTCTAGACCCCTGACACAAAAAGCGCCAACAGAAGTTGATTTTTCTCATTATGAACTGAACGGGCTTTACACACTTGCATGTGGTGGGAGAGTGATCTCTTATATTTTTTATCATGCATTTTTATGATTTTTATAAAGTATTAACGTCACATATCATTTTACTAACAAAGTCATAGTGATTAAGAAAAACTACAGCTCAAGGCATTCTTTGACCTCTTGATATCATGAAGTCAGTTGTGTATGTGTGGGGGGGGGACCAGAAAAGGTACAGTTTATTTTTAATAGTAGCAAGTATGAGAAAGTCATTTGCCATCACGTGACATCTCACTGGAAGTTAAGATTATCAATGTGTGCCCTTCTTTATTTTGGTGGGGAGTGACCTGAAAAAAGGTTTAAAACAATTCTCTGAATGTAGTTTTAAAAATATCAAAGATTTTTTTGAGTTATACCTGTTTGCTTTCAGAATAATGATCTAATGCCTTCTGTGTAGCTTTCACTTTGAAAGGCATTCCTTGCCCATTCTCCGGTCGCCTGTCGGTTGATTATGTGCTGTAAGAGTTTGGGAAGTAGGTTAGCCTCTTGCGTACGTGCAGTCAACACAATAGTCTTTAAAAAGCACATCAGTTTGAAGAAGCATGACTTTCCTTAGCTGTGACATAATTATTACATTTTAGCCTTGATGAGTAAAACAGTGGATTCTCATTTAGCTTGAATTATTCTAAGATAATTAACTACCGAGTCTGATTAAAAACTTCTTAAATTTTTGATTTTAGTTAAATGTGCAGTGACCCCTTTCATCAAAAGTAAGTCTTGATATAAGCTGACTGCTTAATTGGTTACATCTCCCCCAACCCCCCCGTGAAATTCTTCTAGATAGACTCAGGATTTTGATACTTAGAATGCAGACTGGAATAATTTTAGTGATGGGATGAGTTCTAATAACATCATGCATTTCGAAGGGAATATGAAGCTACAGTTCAGTTCTTTCCTTAGCTGCTTGTTTATCGGAACATTTTTTCAGATCAGAGATGCAGCTTTATGTGTGTGATATCCTATCTTTGACTCACAAGATGGGGTTAAAACTCTAAGGGAATCTTTGGCAAGCAAAATCCAAAACTAGCTGTGTACTCCATATTTTCATAGAATGTTTCTGATCTTGGGTGGAGTTAGAATCATTGAGATCAAACAGAAATGTAGTCAACCAAGATGTATTGGTATGACACAGTGTTTCACACCTTTTCAAAGTGTCTCATTACACCATTTTGGGTAATGACTCTTAATTTTGGACTCTACCAGGAAGATGCAGCTCCGTTAGAAATGAACGTGTAAGGATGTGAGTCGCCTTATCCCTCAATGTCTTTTATAAACCACAGAGGATATAATGATATTTTAAAAATTCATCCACCAACTAGAAAATAAGAGGCTTGCTTTTGGGAAGGGTTGTTCAAAACCAAGTTTAGCTGGACTAAAAATAGGTTGTTTTTGTGTCATTGCTGTTTTTGGTATTCCATTAGTGAGCATGCAAAAAGGCCTGTAGGATCCAGAAGTTCATGGCTGTTGCATCCAGAAACAGTATCTACTGCGGAAGCTCAAATGAACCCGGTGGGGGAGGTCTGAGGTTTAATGTGCCTCATTTCAGATTTCCATGTAGCATTCGAAGTATGATTACCTTCTGTGATTGCTTCACTGAGTTATTTATCTTTAAATAGCCTTTAACTTACCTTCTCTCCTAACATCTTGTTTTAAAAAAGTAATATTTTTATAATTACCAAATTCCATAAAGTTATCTTTAACAGAATACTCCTTGTCCCCAAACAAAAGCTTTTCTTCCCCCCCCCCCATTTGGAAAAGGGGAAATAATAGCCACATAATCCTTGGCATGTATAGGATTCGAAGGTAGGTGGCATGGTGAGGGGACTCTGAAAGGTCCTCGCCCAGTGGGAGGTTCGAGGCCCAATAATCATAAATGCTGTCATATTTCTCTTCCCAACTAATCTTTATATATTTGTTTTGATGTTCCCGGTACTTTGAGTTATTGATGCAAGTGCATTTTTCCCTATTGATTGTTTCATTACATCCTGCCACAGCTCCGTAGATTTGATTAACAACCCTTTCAGTTCATGGTTCTTCATTGGTAGATAAACACATTTTTCGTATATCAATAAGTTCCAAAGGAATTCACTCGGCCAGCAGAGAGGTTCTTTCTTTCATACATTTGGGGAAACGAACAAATAAAAAAAGGACAGGGCAAGATTGTAGTCAGGAGCCATATTTCAGCAGCTTTCTCCTTTGCTAACGTCAGAAATGCAGGTGATTTAAATTTCCTTGCACATAGAGGAATGAAGAAGTTTGGAATTTTTATGCATGATCAGGACCTGTGTTTGGGAAAATGTAAACTCATCACAGTGGAAAATGTGTTGTTTGGAGTCTGGGGGTGAAAACAAAGCTGATGGTTTTGGAGAGATTGCCGGAGCCAGATGGCCTAGTACTTCCCCAGTCTGGCAGTCCAACTGCTCCCTCCTGGATAATATACAGCCATTTGTTCGGGGATATTTACGCTAGAGCTGTTTCCATGTGAATGTTTGAACAGCATTAAAAACGAACATATTAGCAGTGATGCATTTATCGAACTTGTGTGGCTACACCAATAGACTGTTCTTAGGCCTTTACTTGTATTGCTGAGAGGCAGGAAAGAGGAGGGTTTGGATGCTGGTGAATTGTTTATATAGTTGTTGAACAAGGATAATTTGGTCTTAGTGAGTAATTAGAATATGTAAACACTTGGAATCAAACTAACTGCAATGATGGTAGCACCTACCTCGAAGCTCTGTTGTGAGAATTGTATGAACTCATACATGGGAAGTGCTTAGAATAGTGATGGGCACACATTAAGTGCTTAATAAATGAGCTGCTTTTATTATTTTATTATTATTATTATTAATAATATTGTCCCATTGGGTAGACAGAGCCAGTTGAATCTACTAATGCAGATGTCAATGTAGTTAAACCATATGAGTGAAATATCTTTTATTACCCCTGGAAAAGGAAATATAATATGGGGTTGTTAGAATGATTCAGTTTTTATCTTGGCGTTTGAATAATATAAGGGGTTTTATTTCTGTGAGACATAAAAGATGCATTCTAAAGCTAACTGCTCTTGGTACACATTCTCTCTTTATTCAGGGCTGTGATGTAACTGAACAGCATACTGAATATGATATCATTCCTTTGTAACTTTCCTAAGTCAGTCCTGAAAACAGCCTGCTTAGCTGCTGAAATTACATCTTCGTAATTTGTTCAACAGCAGCCAAACTGCTAATTGAAGAAAATAATTTTAAAAATTTTATCCCGCTATTATGTTGAATTGCTCTTGGACACAATTGTTTGTGAAATGTCAGATTTGTAGTGTTTTCTTTGGCGCAGGTTAATTTCTATCTAGGGCTCCTTCAGCCTTCTGGAAATTTCTAGGAGTACATTAGCTAGTGCTTTTTTTCTTTTTTTTAAAATGACAAGCAGTGGAACTTGGTGATCAAATGAGATGATTAATCACAGTATGTTGATCCTGTAGGTGTTCAAATTATTTTTTGATTAGTTTCAATTCTTGGCAATTTGCTACCAAAGCCTTGTTGACAGTTTGTATTTAGAAGATGCTTTACCTCTGGTTGAAGGAGGCACATTTGTGAACTAATTTTTTTTAAATGAACTGGTAAGGTAACCTGTTATGTTTGGCCTTTTATTTTGTATGTGGAAAAAAGAGTAACATAGTTTCAAGTTTACTCTTTTGGTTTAAATGGAAAGTTACGAGTTTTTTTGTTATAGACCTATCTTCCTTCCTCCCTTTTTCCCTCTTTCTTTTTGTCTTTCTAAATTAATAATGACAAATCTCCTATTGTGTGATTGTAAACAAAAAAGTCTAATAAAAACTTTATTTCTAAAACTCTTTTGGATTTTGACAAACCCAAGTCAAAACATTCTCCTTATCTTCTTTCTTTTGGCCTGGAACAGAAGGGGTTAAAACTGTTAGAAAAGTAAACAAAGCCATGCTTAATTCTCTGTGTTTCCTTTGGCATCCCATTGAAGTGCGATCCTAGTGTATGTATCCTAGTGTATGTTCACCGTGTATTTTTTGTTTTACTGTGTGGTCTTTATCCACAGTGAGTTTCAATGAACTTTTAAAACCCAGTGATATTTTAGAAAAGCAGGGATGAATCACACTTCACAAGATGCCTTCTAAAACTGTGGCAACTGAGGCGGATTTTCACGATTGATTGATTGGTATCTTTTTAAGGATGTGTTAGGTTAATTTATGATTGGGCATTTGAAATTGATGGTATTTTATCCTCTCACAGTATACCTTCTGCATTGTTGCATAAGGATGTAAAAGTTTAATGATTCCTATTTTCTTCTTATTTTTTGTTGATTATAAAACATTCTGGGGAAAAACCTCTAAAATTTGAAAGTTAATTGAGTTTAAAAATAATCACAGATTTTCTTTCTGCCTTGTAGAAGAGGGCATTAAGAAAAGAGAGGTTAGTATATCAGAAAAATAAATCTGCAAATATGTCAAGTTTTGACAACTTGTTTGTCAATTTCGCCAGGTTTTCAAAGTTAAGATGAAGTTAACTCTGTTTATGCTTACACCTTTTTTTCCCCTAAACATGCATTCCTGCCACTTTAATGCATTTATTTGCCACTGGCAGAATTAATGTAAACATTATTTTCTACCTGATACTGTCTCTTTTCTCTTAGCTTACCACTTCAACTTGCTTTACCATCAGTTCGCTTACTTACGTAAAATATTTTCTGTGCCTTCTTTTTCCCTCCTGCCCATTTCTGCAACAGTCCTCCCATCCTTGCTCCTGATAAACACACTGATTTATTTAAACCATTGTCGTCTTTGTTGCTTCCATAGCAGACTACCTTCCTTGCAGGGAGCAGGCGCATGATTTACTATGGAGGATGAAAATAAGCCTCCTTCTTGGTGTCCCATTGTTTGGGCCCTAAACCAGCTGTCTAGTAAAATGGTTTCACTTAAAGTAGTCACTGCTGTTTATATGCTTCCGTGATCTCCCAGCTGATCCAGCCTCAAAGAGCTATACTCACACCCCACAGAGGCATATACTTAAGTTAGAAAGAAAAGTAGAAACTTTTTCCTAAGTTGGTGTTCAAGCGGCCCGTTCCTTTTAGGCTGAAAGTCTGGGTTTGCTGAACTGTGAACCAGTCCCGGTGTGTGTACTAAATGTAGGTGGTAGAGAATTGGTTGATGTGTGGCTATCAGTAGTGTGTATGAGCTGGAGGGTGAATTTGGTGGCATTTTTAAAAGTCCTATTGTTGATACTCTGCCTTAGAGATATTCATCAAAATGAGTTTATCATGGCTTTCTGTATTGGATCGCATTAGACTCCTGGCCCATAACTTTTACTTGCTATTGTGTGTGTGTGTTTCAATAAGCCTTTTGGGTAACAAAAACTGCTTTTGGTGAGATTGAAGGTGGGTGTGTCTTTGAGTTCCACGCCGTAGCGAACTAACCCTGTTACGCCGAGGGTCCAGTTTACTCCAGTCAAAGGATTTCAGTCTTACACATGAAGTGAAAAGGCTTCCTGTCTCACTTGCTTGTATCTCAGAAGTCACAGAAGCAGCGAGTACCTCTTTCTCTGTGCTTAGGTGCAGAAAAATATTGTTCTGTTGAGGCCCCAAGGAAAGGGACAGCAGCAGAAGCTTCATGCTTCATTTCTTCCCAGAGTTCCGAACTGTTTCTGAGCAAATCCAGACTCATGCTTTCATTTTTCTGTGCTTGATTTTGAGCAGGATTCTCCATTTTGACTCTGTTGCCAGAGGCGAAGTGGCAGTTTGGCATTTGGTAGAGAGATGTATGACGGAGGCCCTGGGCCTTCAGCAAACGATGTTCTGTCACTGCAGACAAAAACACGGGGTTCCTGGGAGTTCACGGGTTACTGACTGTCTGTGGTGTCACGTGCGTTTCTGCAGCGTGTCTTTAACTGAATATTACCGTGGGCCCACTGAGTTTAATGGAATTGGCAGCTTGAGTAAAAATAATACATGTCATCTAGAAATAATCAAAACAAGGTCTGAGGTAACTGATACTCCCTCCTCCCCAAAAGAACCAAACTTTTTTTTTTAAACAGGAGGGAAAACCCCTCACCAATACCTGTGAATTTATTGTATTTACCAAGTAACTTATATTAGTTCGCATGACAGAAAACTAAAGCTGAAACAGAGTTTATCAGGAATATGAAGAGAACATACGAAACACAGTGATAATAGGATTTGACAGAAATGAGTGATTAGAATTTTTTAGCACCATGTATGAGATCTAATCCGTTACTTAGAGTGTTGCTTTGGCCTTCCAGCAGTGATTGCAGTGAATAAAGCAGGCAGATAGAATTTTTGGGTTTTTAAAATGCTTTCCTTGCATTAATGCATTTTTCTTGAGTAAAGCAACTTCTTGAGTATTTGAAAAGGTTTTTATTTTTTTTAACAATACCGGAAAGAATCATCATTGTGAGCCATAACTAGAGGATGAAAATCTGAGGGGTAATGTCATATTAACACAATCTAGAGGATCTCCCCCAAAGATGGTTACGAATTATACAAGGTGTGGGGGTCTGGCTGGGGATCTCCGGTGGACAGCGGGCACCACCGTCACCAAACGGGCAGAGGCTACTGCCGGGAGCGGACTTAGTTGGCAGGGAGATTTGATACTCTGAGAACTCAGCACCACATCTGTGGTGCTCTGGCCCTGAATTGTGTAACTTTAAGTCTGAGGAAACTTCAGACAAACCCAAATGGAGGATATTCTACAAAAGAACTGGCCTGTATTTTTCAGCAGTGTCGATGTCGTAAGGACAAAGACCCAGGAATACTCCATACTGGGGATGTAACAACCGAATGCAATAATTCATATTGGGATTTTCTTTTTGTTATAAGGATGTCATTGGGTGATTGGTGAATCTCAGTAAGGTCTTTAGTTCAGGTTATCGTATCTGTTAATTTCCTGATTCAGATAATTATTTTGTGGTTGTGTAAAAGAACTCCTTATTTGTTTGTTTTTTTTAACCAATTTAAAAAAATTTTTTTTCAAGATTTTATTTATCTTTAGAGGGGAAGGGAAAGAGAGAGGGAGAGAAATATCAATGTATGGTTGCCTCTCATGTGTCCCCTGCTGGGAACTGGCCTGCAACCCAGGCATGTGCTCTGAGTGGGAATCAAACCGCGGTTATTTGGTTCGCAGGCCCGCACTCAATCCACTGAGCTACACCAGCCAGGGCAAGAATTCCTTGTTTTAAGGAAGTACATACTGAAGTATTTAGGGTGTGTCTGTAATTTACTCCTAAATGGCTCAGAAAAAAAAAATAGAGAAAAGTAAAAAAGCAAATTTAGTAAAAGGTAAACATCGGAGGAATCTGCGTAAAGAATATCTTGGACTTCTTACATTGCTGAGACTTTTCTGTAAATCTAAAATTATGCCAAAGTAAAACTGTAAAATAATAGGCTAACCATAAAAAATCATTTTGACGGGCCAGTGGTAGGGAACTGTTTCTTTTTTTAAGCAGGCACTTTTTGTCATTTTTTAATTTGTTGCGGTGTTTGTTTTGTGTGGAGTTAGATACCTTAACCAGAGCCTGGTCAAGGGTATCCGCACACGGTGTCTTAAGCTTTCCCCATTACTTATAGGCTCTAAAAGCCCAAGATTCATAAATGAAACATATTGGAGCCAACTACAAGTTACTGTAGCATCCATATGTACTAAATAAAGATAGTCTCTGGTTAATTTAAGTAGTTTTATCACCCAGCAGTTGAGGGTTCTGTGAATGTGTGAACGTAATTTTATTAACAATTCGAAGCTGTGTTATGCAGTGATGCAGTGCTAAGTTAGTTAAAATGTATCCCAGTGCAGAGCCCTGCTCTACCAATAGCTGTCTGTGAGTTTTCCTTTGGCTCAGGTATTAACATGTGGATCTTCCAGGAAGCTGAAGTCTCAGGGAAACTTCCTAGTGATCTCAAGCAAAATGTTTGTTGCATACATTACTAAAAACAGAGAGAAACATCCTGGCTGGTGAGGTGGGTTGGGTCTCCACATTTGGAGAATCAGATGTAACCCTGCTTGGTTTAGGGAGATGACGGTGTGCCTGAAGCCCACACAGATGCTGGCGAGCCTTACTGTTCGGGTGGGTGTACACCCTGGAGAGCACGTGTTTCCAGCCTGTTGGTGGGAAGAAGGGTTTTCCCTGGGTGATGAATCATCTCAGAGGAGACAGCGAGTGAACAGACTCGTTGACTGTACCTGCACTTGTTTCCTACTGCTCACCTCTGGAACCTACAAATGGGGGCTGGAGTGGTAAATGAGGTGGCAAATACATACAGATCTGTGTACTTTTCTGTGTTCTACATCTGTAGCACCCCAGTAAACCTGCTGGGTTTTCCTCTTGCCACCGATTAGGTGTATTTTTATCCGGCGTTGGGAGGACAGACGCCCCTCTCACACGCAGGTGCAAAGATGAGCATCACCGTAAGGTGGCTGACAGGCCGGAGAGGAGCAGGCCCCTTCCACGCACTTCGGGTTGGTTCTCACCAAAGTATCAGCCCAGGAGGCTGTAGGCTCCTGAAAGCTAATTAGCCCGCAGCAGGGGTGGAGTGATCAAGAACTCAGTTTTGAAAGCTTGTTCTCTGCTACTTGACTCCATTCTTAGCTCCAATCCTGCCTTTGTTTACAGGCCATAGTGTATGAAGGCCAAGACAAGAACCCAGAAATGTGCCGAGTCTTGCTCACACACGAGATCATGTGCAGGTAAGAAACACCTTATTCTCTCCCTTTAATTAGCAAAGAGAAGTCGGATTTGGATTCCAAATCTAGGTGAACTCAGGTGTATTTTGGGGTACACATTTATCTTGCTTTTATCAGACAACCTGAAAAGAACCGTGAGATCTGAGTATTTTGTACTAAATTGTCAGGCATTAGAGTGGTTCTCAATTATTTATTAGGTTTCATCCTGTAAGACATACATTTCCATTTTGATATCACACTGTTAATGGGCACAAAGCAGAACCCTCCCCTTCTTCCTTTCAATCGAATAAAACACAATGTAACCCTTTTAGTGTTAATATATGCACTCAACCGCATTGCCGGTGAAGTGAGTAAGAGTTCTATTGATGTCAGCAGAAGCCTCTGTTTGCTAAGACTTAAGGTATAGTTCCCCTTTTTAATTCTCCCACTTAAAAATATGACGCTCAGACATAGGCAGCGTTTCTCTTTCAATTGAGTGTGGATTTTCTTTTATTCCCCCCCTCCCGTGACTCTGATTCTTAATCTTAGTTACCCTGTATATAACTATGACAACGTAACTAGTATTTCTCAGGGTCCCTGGAAAGGTATCCAAATTCATGTCATCCACCAATGAGTGTCTTTATTTTTGCGTGATATCAGACTGAAGCTACATTTGAAAACAGGCATGTGGCCTGTGGAGCACATTCAGTTCCATGGTCGCCCCCAAGTCCTCCACTCAGGGGAGAGTAGACCAGAGAGCACCTTTGAACTTGCACTTTGGAATTCTTATTCTTTATAAGATAACACTGGTACTTTGCTCCTGATATATTCTGAGTAATTGGATAAAGCATGACGATGCCACTATGTGTCAGAGAAAGGCTCCTAATTGCTTTGTTAGCCATGCAGGCTCTCCCTGGCACAAAGGAGGCCTGGCTCCTGACTGTGAAGCCCTGACCAATGCCCTTAGGACTTCAGTACGGGCAGGTTTTATTTGCTGCTCATGGACTTGTGGAGAAATCAGTCTTAAAACTCTACAGGTGGAAATAAATTAGAACAGGCTTACTGTGTTTCCTGACCAAAATCTCAAATGTTAACTTCTTTATCTAGAATTATGTATGTATCTAAAAATCTCCTTTAAAAAACATAATTCTAATATATTATTCTAAAATATACAGGAATTTCACAACTTTTTGCTTCAGTGATTTATAAAACTTGTTAATTATTCCAAAAACAGTTTGCTTTTCTCGAACTTTAAAGCAGTAGCAAAATCCAAAAATATGGTCATAGATTTCTTAGATGATATGATTAGGCAAAAATGAGTGTTATACTTGTATACAATCATACAATCATTGTATACAATTATATACAATCATACAATTACAGCTGATTTGCACTTTTTAGAATTGAGTAAAAACATTTTGAAAAGCGTTAAAACATGACATCCTATGTATTACTGTTTTTCAGACCATTTTAGAGTCCCACAATTAGCATGTCATTAAAATGACTTTTCAGTGTTCTATTACATGCGATTCCAGCAAAACAGGAGACAGGAAGATGGATGGATCTCAACCAACAGGCCAACTAATATCTACATGTTATAGATTTGCATCTCATATCTGTACATGTTTGGACTCTGCTAGAAATAATTCTGTTCTTGAAATCCTTAAAGATATATTACGCCTTTCACACGCAAGCCTACCCTCTATTAACGCAGTTTGTATTTTTCTTGTTCTTAAAATTCATTGGTCCAAAGTACTTTATTATGCTGGTCGCCGAGCTTTACTGCTGATGTTCTTTCTATTTTTCAGAAACATAAAAATAGCAAAAATAAAACTCTTAAGCCACTGAAGGCAAATGATGCTGTTTGTACTGCATGGCTGAAAGGGAAAAGCCATATTCAAAATGTCATCCTGTTAATGTTACAGATTACGGGGTTTCCTGGCTGCCTATAGATGTGTAAGGGGTACTGTTTGTTTACCAGGCCACCATGACCCTATTACACAACCTGTCATCTATTGTGTGGCTAACAGTCTTTTAAATTGCAAATCTGATGCTCTTTAGGGGGCTTTAGGAAAAAAAAAAATCTCACTTTCCACATCATCCTATTTCTCTTGATTTCTTGCCTGTTGTAAGTGGAAGTTGGGATGTGCTGAATTTGCACCAGGGGTGCAAATGCAGGCTCAATTATAAGCATAAAATTAGAGTCTGTTCACCATTAATCAGCCTGGCTAATTGCTATGCACCACCATTAGCCATATGGTGTGAAAGACAGCTTGCTCTCCCCAAGATGAAATTTCTTCATTGCAGACATGAAATAGTGAGGGCCCTGGATTTTAAAATAGCATGTTTTAGATATTTAATTTCTAAACAACTTTCTGCTGTGCTTTCTATCAAGGCTAACTGCACAATAAAACTTTGCGTTTATGTCACAAAAGCTGTATATTTATAGTACGCTGGAGTGATAGTAAAGGAGACACAGAATTTACATCAACAGGAGAGAGCTTGGGATGATTCTGTTTTGTTGCAGGGAAAGGAGGAAAAAAGTGAAAAAAAAAAGGAAGGAAAGAAGAAAGTTGTGTCTCAGGTGGTTACAAATTTAAGAAATCTGTTTTGTTCTGTCGTGAGGCTAACCCCCTGGCATGAGCTGACTAAAGGGTGCAGGTTATAATTATTGCCACTCTTTGAGGCAAAACCTCTGACTTAATGGCATAGAGCTTTCTGTGGAATTCTGGCAGAGTGTCTACATTTTACATTTTCGATAAACTGGAATCTATCATTACATTTTGCTAATACCTGGCGGTTAAAGTCTTAAAATAATATGGCCCCCATGAAGGATTGTTTTTAAAAGCTGTAGTCCATAAGGGATTCAATTATAAGTGCATCGCA